>VYYJ01001809.1:0-26817 GCA_021029165.1 Cyphoderus albinus
TAGAAACATATTTCATTTTTATAACGGCTGAACTTCAAATAATCGTTTTCAACCGGTTGTCTATTTATATTAGGAAGGAAAAGTGAAATCTATCCCAGTTATTTTGAACATTCCTTCGATATACTTAAGACCAGATATCTTTATGCTACATATTATGAAGCCGTTTTGTAAGATTAGGGGATACTGATTTGTATTAAGGATTCGTCCATACATTCAGAAATGATGTATGGCCTTTCACTCTCGTGTTTAGTCTTGACTTTATAGTCTTGTAACGTAACAAAAGTTGGTTGAAAAGTCAATGAAGCAAATAGTGGCAATAAAAGTAAAAGATGTACAGATTCTGTCTACAATGTTTAAATCTGCTATTCGACTACCCGAACTTTGAAAGTGACAGCCATTTTTCTTCCAATCCTAGCAAATGGGCTCATTGTTAGATCAGACGATTTGAGCAGCAGAATAATGTATGCCAGACTTAAATGATGTCTACCCATATTACTCTTTTTGTGAAGAAATTTAGCAGAGTCATATTTTTCTTTTGGACAAAACAATTTTGGAATTGGACGTTTCTGCCTGAATGCCTAGAAAAGAATTTGCCAAGTCCGCGATTTCAGGCACAAAAGTCAAAAACAGAGATAATGAGGCTATTCATTGGGTTGAGTGAAACGTGTAAAGAACACTACCCAAAGAATTGCTGAGGGCATGAGAAAAAGCAAATATCACGATGTGCCTTCTGATTGCCACAGCGTAGAATAAAGGCTTTTTCCATACCCTTTTTACGTGTTCATATGACACGATCGTGTTTTAGAATTGAACACTGCTAGATTTCCAATTCAGTCTCCTCGATAGTGTTTTAAGTAATAAAAAGATAACTGTACGAATAAAAGAATAGCTTTTAACTTGAGCATTGATAGTGTTATTCTGTAGAGCAGAATTGCATTTGGAAGCGAAGCTTCAAGTTCAAGCTATATTCCTGTTTTACTATCTTTTAAAGAATTCCCATCATAGTTATCATGGTGTTACTTATACTTTACTGAATGCTTAGCTTCCAGCTCACGCACTGCATTATAAAAAGAACCAAAGAAAAAGGCACATGATGATGTTGGCAAACTGTCGAGAAAACTTTTCTGCTTTCTCTGCTGGGGACGAATATGATAACGCTTGAATACGAAGATAGATGGTAAAATGTACGACCTGTAAGCAGTAAGGAGGAAGGGAACATCACATATCTGGTTGACTATGTTCCTAGGTTTCTTATTTTTTGTTTAATTTTTTTCTGTCGGAGCGCTCCAGTTCATTCGTACACATTCATGGTGTGACAACAGCAGCACACAGAAAGTTTATTCTTTGGTTGAAAGGAAAAGGATCGAGGAATGGAAACGGGAGGAGACTTGTTAGTATTTTTGGCTGCTTAATTCGATGATAAGCAAGAGGAGAGGAGCATCGAAGTAAGGAGAGTGTTTATAACAGTGAGCTGACTTTGTTGCATAACAGGGACAGCAGAAAGCTGGAGCACAAAAAAACTAAGAGTTAGAATGAAGAGAGAGAGGAAGGGAGAAAGAAAAGCATTCGCGAACTTTTCTCCTTTCTACATTCTAACTAACAGTATGGTCTTTATGCCAAGGAAGCGAAAATCGTGATAGTGGAGGTTTAGCATCGACGTTGCCGATGATGATATTGATAAAGCCTTTTATATTTCTCCTCTTCCATCTGCATTCCGCGTGCTTGTTTGCTGCTGTTGCTTCAATGCTCTATACTTTATAAAGCAAGCAACTACAAAAGTATCCTCCTGATGCTCCAAAACTTTTTTCACTGCTCACATCACATCAGTTCACATCTGCTCCTCACTCGTTCAGCATGGTGACTCTGAGTGCCAATATTCTGTTTTGCAGTGTAAAGCACGAACAATGTTTCGGAGCGAAGGAGAAAGAGAGGAGGAACAAACTAAGCCATTTTTGCACATAGTCAGGAATTCGTCTGCAAGTTGTAAAACTATGTAAAGTTCGTGTGACTTGTGCTCCCTGTTTCGTGTTACTTTTTTATTTCTTCCCCATAAACAGAACTTTTCTTTTTCGGTGACAGGCACACTGAATGCATGACTGGCGATGCGAATTGTATATGCAAGTGATTGGTATTGGTATTCTTGAAAAGTAGAGAATAAAAGTGGCAGGGCAGAAGAAATAGGATCCTTTTTGTTGAAAATTCTTTCAAAAGGAAAATAAGACATACTTTTTGTAGCGTTCCTTCACCGAAAAATGCGCCTCTATAGTATTCCATGAGCATTCTAACGAATGTATTTGAAGATGTCATAATCACCAGTATGGGGTGTGTAAACTTAGAATCGGTGGAGTGCCAGTTGGTAGCATTGAGTCTGATATCAATGCTGTCGTTTCAACATTTTCTTTTCCAAGTCTTCTTTTTTCTGCATACAAATTCGGGAACGAGTGCCGCAGTCAGAATCATCCCTGAAACTCCCCTGTCTTTGTTTCATCGCTTCAAAGCAAAATCCTTACTACTCGCTACCAGTGAACCTTGCAAACTTTGCTAATTTTTAATTATTGTGTGCAGTGAAAGCATGAGTGACACTGTGGTACTGGTGTTTCCAATAATTGGTTAGCTGTGTTCAATTAAACAAGAATTGCTCATTTCATTGACTGTGTATTCCTTCATTCTTGGGTAATTCTTTAGCCCACCCACTAATACAAAACCTAGCATGAACTAGAATTCATAACGCCATTTAAACCGATACATTTGACTATAGATGTATAACAATTTTTTTTACTCTATTTTCTTTTCAGATCTCTTCTGTTTGTATCACGATCGTCGACATCATCACCTTTACCATCGCTCCCACTCCATAGAGATATCGAGTAGTGAAATTGAAGAAGTGTTGACGATATCCTCGTGTGAGTGCTGTCATCAACTCGATCGCCAGCACTTTACGTTGTCACTACAGCGGTAGCCACACAAAACGACTAATCACTTGAGAAACTCTGTTTTCACTTCCTTCTCCTTGTCTACACAGAAAATCAGCAGCTACACTGGAAATAAATATACAACATACTTTGTGACATTCAAGTCTCCGTGTAATCAAGCTTCTGAAAGAGAAGAGTTATCTTTTCCCTGAGTCAATAGAAAACGACTCCCGAAACCACAGTGAAAGTTGGCTCTTCCCTCAAGAAGTTAAAGAGTAGAGAAAACCGAAGGCAGCGCTAAAAGCGTTCTCGTCAGAAAAAAGCCGCTTGAGTCGCCCTATTAACTCGAATGTGTTTCTTCCTTTCCGTCGCTCTCCCGAGAGTTCGCATTTAATTGAACGTCCATTCGTTTCCTGCGCGTGTGATTGTGACTTTCTAACTTGTCTATCTCCGATACCTTCTCCAGTGGAGAATCTCCACCTCTATTCCTTCAAGAGTTCATCTTGTGTTGTCAAGTGAAGAGACAAAAGGATTACGCGTTCGTAAAAAATAAACGAGTGATTTCCTGGTGCAGTTTTTGTGATAGTTGGATGCTGTTTTTGTAGTACTTTCGTCATGCTCTCTTTCAGCTAAAACAGTCTAGTCAAATTGTAAAGTCACCTTCTATGAATTATCATTATACTTGACTATAGTGCATACGTCCGACGATACAACTTTTTGTTGCTTTCTTCCTATTGATCTAGTAGAAAGAGAAAGTTCAAGAATTCAACTTGATAAAAGAAAACGTTACTTTCCCTTTAAAACGGGTAATATAGAATGTGTGAGAAGAGAACATAGAAGCATGTTGTTAGTCTTTCCATTTTTTGCTTATAACCGCGACTTGAGTGCATCTGCAGACTCAAATTTCTCTCTTCACTCTAAGCTTTATCCTTTTCTCACGCAATTTAGCTGACGCTGCCAGACATTCAGTAGTGGTGGAGAAGACTTAAAGGAACTAAATTAGTTTAAGGAATAATTCATTATTGAATTAAAGAAACTGCCATACGGTACAAAAATTAAAACGCAGATTAGATTACTGCCGTGACCGTCGGAGCGTAGGAGGAGAAAGGGAAGTGAATTCTCACGGAGGGTGATTTCTTGGACCAGAAACTTCATGATTAGCATATGAACCACCTAATCGTTAATCAAACGTCAGCTTTCTTAAGAAGAGCTTTTTAGTTTTGCATCAAGAGAGTTTTCACGTTTTTTGACGAAGACTTCAAGATGAGTATAGATTCGAGTAGAACATTGAGGTGGTTGCTGGGGGATGTAAAGATGACGGTGCTAATACTGGGCTTTCTGTTAGCTTGCTGCCTGCCAGCGTCGGTAAGCGCTTCCGACTCTGGCGAAGACGATGACAACGATACTGCGAGATGTGAACCGGGTTTGCTGCTGCCAGTTTGGGAACCCCAAAGTGATCTCAGCTTTGGCGACAAATTTGCTCGTGGTTTGGCATACTTTCTGGGCATGCTCTACATGTTTATTGGTGTCTCTATCGTTTCGGACCGCTTCATGGCTTCAATCGAAGTGATCACGAGCAAGGAAAAAGAGATCAAGGTGAAAAGGCCAAATGGAGAGGTGCAGATTGTTGTGGTTCGCGTTTGGAACGAGACGGTCGCCAATTTGACCCTCATGGCTCTGGGTTCTTCCGCTCCTGAGATTTTGCTCTCCATCATTGAAATCTACGCCAAAAGCTTCGAATCTGGAGACCTCGGGCCGGGTACGATCGTGGGCGTAAGTTTTCGTTTCCTTACTATTTCTTACTATTTCTAATAACTATAAGCGTTTCCGGTGACATGGCGTTGCACATGGGTTGTTTATTGTACTTTAATTGAGCAAATTCATATTTTTTACATAGTATTGTACATTCATTCATTTGTACGAGTAGTTGAAAGGTCGCTGCGATGTTGGGACATACTACTTGGGTCGCTTCCGGCCGAGATGTTGCTCGCGATTGTGACGCCTCAGACCGCCCGCGCTTGCAAAACCTATAAAAAAAGATTTAGTTTGCACATAATATCTGCTATATGAGTATTGCGGGCATGGCATGTAAGCGGAGGAAGACCTAACTCCTTTCTATGCACAGATTCCCTGTGTTCAGTTAGTCCATCACTCCGTTTAAAACCTAGGCAAAGTGAAAGTACATGTCAATAATCATATATAGGATATATACGATATATGATTATTGACCATATACTTCGATCCCATCGCGTACACCTATTCAAACGGCGACTTTTCACCTCACACCTATGTCTCAATCAGTGTATTTTACAATGCTTGCATTAATTATAAATAAAACGTCTCAGTAATGGTTAAATAGTAATGAAACGCTTTTTTGTCAGATGTTTGACGTTCATCTTTTATGCATTTTGTTTTGTTTTTATTAGAGCGCTGCGTTCAACTTGCTGGTTATCATTGCCATCTGCGTTTATGTGATTCCCAATGATGAGGTGCGTCGAATCAAGCATCTCCGTGTATTCTTTGTAACTGCCACGTGGTCCGTCTTTGCGTACCTGTGGCTCCTCATTATTCTTAAAGTGACCACCCCTGGCGTCGTGGACATGTGGGAAGGTGTTGTCACATTCCTCTTTTTCCCTGCAACCGTTCTCACAGCTTACCTCGCCGATAGGAGGATTTACAGATTTGTCACGAAACAATTCAGGCTCGGCCGAGGAGGCGTGATTGTGGAGAGCGAAGGACAGGAAATGAAATCAAATGTGGAGAGCGGACTCCGAGTCTTTGAAGAGGAGGGAGTAAGCGAGGAAGTGAAGGAATTTGAGGACAGCAGAAGAGAATACATTAAAATGCTGAGGGAATTGAGAAAGAAAAATCCAAACATCGATGCGGACCAGTTGGAGTCAATGGCTCGAGAGGAAATCTTGAACAAGGGGCCGAAAAGTCGGGCTTTCTACAGGATGCAAGCTACCCGAAAACTCGTTGGAGGACAAAATCTGATGAAAAAGGTTCAAGAAAAGGCAGCATCTGACGCGAACATTGACCAAGCTGGAAAGGAACCTGCTATTCCGAAGGAAGACGCGCATATTACCAAGGTCTTCTTTGATCCGGGTCATTACACTGTACTGGAAAATATTGGTCAGTTCCATGTGACTGTCGTAAGGGAAGGTGGAGACTTGAACCTGACAGTTTTGGTGGACTACAAGACGGAGGACGGCACCGCTTCTGGTGATCAAGATTACGTGAGCGCCTCCGGCACAATTACCTTCGAACCTGGAGTAACTCAACAGACAATAACTCTGGAGGTCATTGATGACGACGTGTTTGAGGAAGATGAGCACTTCTACGCACGACTGAGCAACGCACGATTTTCACCAACGGACACTCTCAACCAAATGAACGGAGCTGCTGGTAAGCCTACTATTTTTCAATTATCATTTCGGCTTTTATTTTACAAATCGTGTACATGAGAAAGAGCTATAATCATCAAATCAGCAAAAACCACTCGTTGGAGGATACATCTTTTCAATAAATCTAAAATAATCATTATGTAAATAAACAATGTATTATTAGGCCAGCCTCCAAAGTTCCCCGAAGTCCAACTTGCACCACCGTTCTTGGCTACCGTAATCATTCTCGATGATGACCACTGCGGTGTCTTCAACCTAGATAAAAAAGACATTGAGACAGTGGAGTCCGTCGGAGTTTACGATATTAAGGTGTCCCGATTTAGTGGAGCCCGAGGAAGGGTGGCTGTGCCTTATGAGACAGAAGAAGGAACCGGCAAAGCTGGCAAGGATTACGTTCACGTGGCTGATGAGCTTATCTTTGAAAACAACGACACCGAGTATGTCGCTAAATCTATAGCAGTTTCATTTTCCTCGCAAAATGATAAAAAGATAAAATTATTTAATATTCTCTTGATGTCTCTTTGTATTCATCAGAAAGTACATTCAGATTGAGATCATTGAAGAGGACAGCTACGAGAAGGATGTCTTGTTCTACGTTAATATCAAAGAGCCCAAGCTACTCGAAGGCAAGTATTTTATCTTTTTACTTTTTTCCATTTCTAAAATCCGATAACATAAATAAAATCATGTATGAAATTTAACTTCGTTCGTACTTTATCAGTTTTTTAAAGATTTTGAAGAAAAAATAATAGGTATTTGTGCCGTATGCGAAAAATAAATCACGGCAATTAATTAGAACTTATCCATCAATTTATTTTATGAAAAATAAATTCTAATCCCGCAAAAAAACTAAGTTCGCCCAATTTTTGAATCAACAAACAGAACAACAAGTTTTACGTGCATGCACCACTTAAACCGTGAGTAACAGCAGCAGCTGCCTCTCTATTTCCGTTATCTCGGCTCAACTTCCAAACTTTCAATTTTTATTGAAAAATCAGCAACAAACGTGATAAAAATATCATTTTCTAATTTACTACATGCGGCAGAAGAAGGAAGAAGAAAGTTTTACAAATGGGCCACCTACTCATTCATCCTCTTTTACCATTAATGCAAAGCTATGCTCCACTTCCAATGTACAACAAATTTCTAAACTAACCAACTTTAAAAAATCTCCTACTTTCTATACTAAAACAGCATTTACGTTGATTTTCTTTATCGTTCTTTTAATGCCAATCGCCCAAAGCCAATCAAAAGTTTACCTTTTCCCTCTCACACTCGCACAAAACAGCCTGAATGACGAGCTGATATTCAAAAACTCCAAATTCCCATAAAATGTTCCCACTGTTAATCAAACTAAAACAAAAAGTTAAGCGTTTTTAATAACCTGCCGTCCACAGCCAAACCAAAAATCATTGAAGCCTTTTAAAGCAAATAGTCTCAAATTTACTTGACACTTTCACGAACTGCTACTTTATTTGCTAATTTGTAAAAATATTTTCCTTCCAAACTTTTGTGACATTATTCTTTAGACACTGATCCACCGATCTGATTATGTTTTTGCTCTTTACTGTGTCGTCCGCGATAATTTCTATCAAGCAGCTATACATCGTTTCTTCAAAAGACATTTTTGTTTCCGTTTTACATTTTGTTGAACCATGTCAAATGTTATATTATTTGTTCTCAATGCTTTCATTGTGTAATTTTTGTGTCCTAAAAGGGAAGAGTAAACCCACTCGATTTGCTCTGTTTTGCATAAACGTAATTCATTAATAATGAAAGTTTGGCACAATTTCGTTTATTATTGAAAACTATTTTTGTCAAAGCATTGGAATATAATGAACCACATGAGGAAGGCCGAACGCTACCTTATTGTTTCTCAATTGACTTTGCAAAACCGGAAAAAATGAATTAATCATAATTAAAGAATGAACTTAAATAGCAGTAACAATTCTTATTGTGTCAAATACTTCGTATGGTGATGTTAACAATTGATTATGGAAATTATGGTGATATTTGTTGATTTGAGTTTATGTTTGATAATATTGATGGCAAATCTAATTTTGTGTTTTCTTTTTACCTCTGATTCCATATTTATTATCTTTCACTCTGCTCTTCTCGAACACAACGATCTTGCTCGCCTTTTCCGCTACTGCTACGCTACCGCGTATGTCATCAAAAACAAAATCTCTGCTGACCGTGCAAAAAATGATGATGATGAATGATGTTGATGATGATGACGATGATGGCAATCACAAAATCGATCTCATCTTTACTCTACTACTGACTTTTCCTCGAATGCTACTACTACCTACTACTACTACTTTACTACTATCCTCACTTTTTTCTTTCTTTTCGCACCTTCCAAATATTTTCAATTCAAACTTTACCTGAACCAAAAAAATTTGTCAATGCTGTTTTTCAAAATCAAACTTTGTGTCTCACACTTTTCTACAATTCACTTTCACAACTACCCGCAACTTTCAACTTTTCTTCTGCAAAAAATGAATGAACGAATTATTCGAATTTTGTCCATTTGATCTCTCCGTTGCGTTGCGTCTCTCGCTCGCTATCTCTATCTCGCTCTTGCCTTGAATGAATCCATCACAGTAAGTGCAATATATTCACCAAGCTTTTATTATTATTATGTATCATTATTCTTTCTACTCTTTCGATACAAACATTCTTCATTTAGCTCTTCCTTTCCCTTTACTCTTCTTGTACATTCACTGAACATAGTATTATATTTGATTCGTTCCATAAACAAAAAGAATAACCACACTTCAGGAGGTCGTATTTCACCGTTGAATCAAAGTGCTTCCTTTATGTCGTCGGGAATGTGCTGTCAAAGTTTTGCTCATTTCCTATTATTATTTCCCTGTTTGATGTTTTGAAGTGAGAAAACGTTCTGATTCTGTTTCCTTTTTATTTGTCTCACTTGTCTAATGATGAAATTAAATGAAACCCATTCCAACGTGACTGTTGAAAAAGGCTGTAAAAACAACATGCAGGAAGCACAAGAGTATTTCTCTATTATTGACTGAATTAGCTTAGTGGAATGTATTCACAAAACCAAATTCTCACACACACGCACACACACAAAACTGTCTTTCTGTATATACATCACTGTGCATCTAGTAACTGTTGTAGATAAGAATAATTGAGATAACCTTCCTAATACAAGAATAGCAGTAATTGCAGGTTATTGTTGTTGAGTACTTGCGTAATCCGATTGTATAATTCAAATCCAGTATTACTTAATTGTGCACGAAAGGTATAGTTCGTATTGCTATTTATGTACACACAATATCACGATTTTTAGTTTCATTATTTATTATTTCATATAGTCCATAACTCATTTTTATAGTTTCGTCACTTTTGTTTTTCCTCCGTCTTGGTCTTATGAATTTATTGATAAAATTTCAAAAACCTAGTAAATAGTCAGATTAACGCTCATTATTGCCAACCAACCTCTTCTCTTTAAACACCTTTACTTTGATTCCAATCCAACGTTTACAACCACCGTCTTCCCCAGGATCCTTTCTGCTGTAGTGAGTCATTCCTTCTGAATTCCGAGCCCTGAAAGTTTGACGCAGCAACTCCTCTTCTTGGATCCTCTTTCTTTTATTCATTTGACTCCTCACTTTACACCATTACCATGATCATATCGTAAGTAGTTCGGATGAGAAATCGTGTTTCGTCTGTTTTTGTGACACACACGAACCCAAAATAAACAATACTTCAACCTGGTCGTCTCTGGTGATCGAACTCTTGCTAAACTCAATCTTTTTTGGATTACACAAAATCCTCCTTTAAATCTCTTCTCTCACTGATTGATTGAATGAGAAAGGATGCTGAACCGGTTGTTGCATCTGAATCCGAACCCCAGGACAAAGCCTCTCGAAAAGGTTCACGTTTTATTCCTCAATTTTACATCCTTTTTTTTTCTTTCGTTTTGGAATATTGAGTTATTTTTTGTGAAAACAAATATCTAGAAAGTCTGGTTGCAAAATTTTTCGAAGGACCTCTTTATATAATTTAACTGGTAGTAGACAGTCTTACAAGACTAAAAAGAAACAGGTGATTGCGAGTAGTGATTAAAATGGACGCAGATGTATAAATACAAGCGTAGCATGTGAGATTTTAAAGTAGACAAAAGTAAATTGTTTTTGATTCTTATTGTATAAAAAATGGATAGAAGAATTACGGGGATGGAGAATTAATTCGAGATACCTTTACAGGATTTGTAGAGGTCGGCTTTCATAATGTACATGAGTCTAATGTGATTGCTAAAAACTTCTAATAATGTCACAATGTGCTTCATGCACACTGTTAATCCATCAGAATTTTTAGTAACAAAGTTGTGAGATATAGTCTACTACAAACTGTAGTTAATAATACAAAAATCAAACAATAGAAATGGGCATTTAAGAGACTGAGTACGAGTTGTTTTAAAGTTACCATACAGAAGTAGATTTGAAATTTTAATCTGTCGACTATTTTCATTCAAGTATAATCGACAGCTTAGAGACAATTAATTCTAACCTTCTAGACAGTTTGGGGGAAAATTTGGGTTGCGCTATTTGATTCTTAATGTTTTATCCTATGTATAATATTTTGATGAAACAAAAAACAAAATTCCTTTCCTTCTTCCAAGCAAATATCATAGTAAACGTAGGTTGTTACATTATTGCCGCAAGAATGACGAAATGCCTACCCATGAACTATAACCATACCATACCGCCACCATAGCACACCATTGCCTGATATTTTTCCAAATAATGATGATGCCAAGTCTTTTTGGTAGTTTCCGTAAGTAGGTTACTTTCTCAGTATTGACTTTTGTCTTGACGAATTTGGTAGGTACAATGGGTTAATAATAAATAGTAGATTCACTGTTGGCGTTCAAACTGCTTTGCTTCTAACTTTGGTATAGAAATGTTGTCGGCAATTAAGGCCAATTCAATTAGTCCGTATTGAGTAGCCAACTTAAAGTTCACATTTTAAGGATAACTAGAGCAGTGAAATTAATAATACATTTTCCTTGAGCAAAGTTGTTTGAAAATCCTGTTCCACTGTAGCTTTATTAATCTTCAAATTAGATTGTCTTGTCATGGTCGACAAATAGGTATTAATGGAACTTGACTTCAGGATACTTTCATTTCGTTCTTTTTTATTTTCTTTCTAGACAAACACCTGCAATTACTCTAGATTAGTTATTTAGTTATATATTTACTAATGAAACTACTAGTTGAAAAAGTACCAAGACACATGCACAAAAGCAAAAGTGAAAAAAGTTTAAGAAAGGAAACACAAATGAATACTTCTTAAAAAGCAATAGAACCAGCTTTAAAGTAGTAGCGTACCTTTAGAAAGTATAATGAAAAATTTGCGGGATTGTTTACAATGGTGTAAGCGTATACGAAAAAGAAAAGTACCCTTTTGCCACTGAAAAATACAGTTGGAGAAGAAACATGAGCACTATGAACAGACAAGAAACCAAATCACAAGAACAGTCGATGAGTCAAAGCTCTGTTCAAATTTCACACACAACAGAAGCTCCAAAACATTGAATCCCTTGTTTTACTACACTACTGACTCCATCTACTTTCACCACCCTCAATAATTTAATCTACAAGAAAGAAACAGCAAAGTGATGTAATAAAGTAACCCTTTCGTACTTTCACTAAAACCTCTGCCTCTTTCGATGATAAAATGCACGGTCAACGTCTCTTCACTTTGTGTTTAAAAAGCATCTCAGTCAAAGCGTTCGTTCTTGCACTGCTCTGCACTCTATCCCAAAAATGAGAATTGAGCAATAGCTCATTAAATTGAACAGAGCAAACGATTTCATTTTGGGTTTCGTTACTACTCCTTTTATTTATTCACTACCGACAAGGATGTGAAAACAGTTTCCAAAATGTTGTTTTTATATTCTGATAAAGTTTATTGAAACTCATTTCTTGAAAGGGTAAAATTATAATGTAAAAGTTAAATCTAATTGAATACAGCAATTGGTAAAGCTGACGAGTACAGCTCCTCAGAAGGATCCGAGAAAGAGCAAAGTATTTAAGTTTTATTGGAAAAGTTCGACCTTTCTCGCAGCAGATCAAAAAGATTAACTCACAAACCTTTTGGAATGGTGAATAATTTACGTGGACTTTAACATTTTACTGGTGATTTCAAATTTTTCAGATTCATACTAGAGCATAGCGTTCAACAGCATTTTACTCTTACAGCGCTGCTTACGGTGCTTTCGCTGAGTTATTTGACGGTAACGGTAATTCTTATTAATGCTCAAAAAGATTTTCCTGCTGCAGCCAGCTTCTGATTGAAGATAACCATTCCATTATGCTTTGGTAATAAAACCGGACTGTGTCAAGTTCACATAAAATTTTGCAGACAAACTGTGTGGACTAGACCAGGGAATGTTTTCCTTGAAAGCAGTAATGGTCACTGCAAACTTCTACCTGTTCATTGCAAGAGATTAAACAGCTCGCTAGTTGTGTCGTTCCCGGTTTGTGTTTGCGCTCAATTTAACCTGCACGTCTTTTTGAATAAAAGTGTCTCGCTACCACCATTCATCGCCGCAGGTGGCAGGTGTCAAGTTCTTTGAATAAACTTACTTGATTTCCGTTTTCGTTTGGGTCGTTTTCTTTTGTTTGTTATTTCCATTTCCCTCGCCGTCTAAACGCAATGCAACCAACCGCTGCTGGTTCCTTTCACCTCCAACTTTGTCTTTTATGCACAATCGCTTCTACTCTTTCTACTGAGTGAATCACCAATCAGACCAACTGGAACTGGTGCGAACTGCAAAGTAATACTTTCTAAACAAGTTGTTGGTAAACCAATCACTCACTTTGTCTTTTCTTCCTTCACCAATGCTTTTTCCTTAAACACTTTCCTCAACGACCCGTTTTCACTTTCTTTTACAAAACAACTCAACCAAATGCCAAGCCGAAAGCCAAAATTATTCTCTAATATGTGTTTATTGCTGCACCATTACTCTTGACGTGTCACCACAACCGCCATTCCTTCACCTGCCGAGCCAAAAGCCATTTCGCCTTTGTTCACTCACGGACAAGAATAAAGTGCCCGCATTCTGCCTATTTTGCCTGTTAAGCAATCCCACCTCCATAGAAATCCTCGCCCTGCCTTCAACAATTGCCTTTCTCTCTCTCTCTCGAGCCCTTTCCTTCTTTATTCGCACCTGGGAAAATTAGTAACCTTTCTCCTATGACATACCCATGTACATATCTTTATGTCATGTTCTTTTTATTTCAATTTACGAAATAATCATTGTACACCCAACTGTTGTAACAATGTGTACGCTCTTAATATCTTTCTACTAGCATTCTATCATTAAATTACTTTTTAATTTACCTCTTCTGTATCTCTTTCTACTACTGGTAACATTTATATGTAAACTATTTCTTGTACATGTGATTAACACGATTATTCATACTTATCTGTTATACGACTTTTAAAATCTATTCGTTCAGAAGTGCACCTTTTTTTAACAAAAAGTTGCAAATTGTTAATATTAGGAGAGGAATGTGTAAATACATAACGGGTTTTATTGTTGTCTATGATCATTGTTAATTAGGTCCTTGAAAAATGTTCTATGTACTTTTCTTGCGTCTTCTTTTTTCGAAATGTTTTGTTGGACTTTTTCTTTTAGAAACATTTTATTCTGCAACATATTCGCGATCTCTTTAAATTGGTCAAATTTCATAACGAATTGTTAACAAATTTTGTTTTGTTTCGTTGCGTCCTTGTACTTGTTGTACAACTTAAACAGCTACGGATGATCAAGGAGCGGCATTGGCACTGAAGGAGAAGGATGAGTCACAACTTACTGAAGATGAGAAGATTGCAATTCAAGGTTTACCCAAATTAGGTGAAGCTGACAGGTGCCAAATTCGTGTACATGAGAGCAAGGAATTCAAGGTGAGACCACAATAAAAATTTATTTGCCCCATTTTGTCCCCATTTAAGTTACGGATTGATGAAATCCAGATAATATGGGTAGAAATATTTTTACCACATGATTGACACCACAAACTTTGATAAGCCAACTGGAATTTTCTAATTAAAATAATCCGTCTACTTGAATGAGAATTTTAACTTAATAAAACGACGCACGCTCGCCAATAAATTCTTTTCAGAATACCGTTGACAAATTGTTGCAACGAGCCAACGCTTCCCTGCACGTCGGAACTTCATCATGGAAGGAACAGTTCATTGAAGGCTATCACCGTTAGCGCAGGTAATTGATTTTTTTCTCAATTTTAATGTAATCTTGAAAGTTTCAAAATTACTAGGGTCATCATTCTACAAAATATGCTTACAATTAAAACAGGTGAAGAAGATGGCGGCGAAGAAGGTGAAGAAGGAGAGGAAGCTGAGGAGAAAGTGCCAAGTTGCGGAGATTACGTTATGCATTTCCTGACTATCTTCTGGAAAATCATCTTCGCTTGTGTGCCTCCCACAGGTATTTCTCACTTACATTCGGGCATTGCCCACTTTCAGTTCAACTGATCATTTAAAAATCTATTATTCTAATTGATCATAATATTTTTCACTCATTTTTCTTGTTCGTAATATTCTTAGAAAGGTCATCGTTTATTACCAATGGTTGTGAGCCATATGTTTTATAAATAGTTAGGCAGTAAAGTCTAAAATTAGCCTGACGAGGAGGTAAAAATAGAGTCCCATTTACGGTGGTTCATGTGTGAGGCGTTAACTTAAAACACTAACATTTCTTCCAATAGACATGATTGAAAATTGAGTTTGAAGTTCAAACTTTGAACTACCCACACAGATAAAATATTGATATACTACCGACTACCACTTTGTGTGATGGTCATGATCATGCTTGTCGTACTTAGGACGATGATAGAAATGATAATGAATGAATGCCTCTCTATAATGTATATACACACAGACATTGGAAATGGTTATGTCGCTAGTTAAAAAGGCATAAAACTAATTTTATGAAAAGAATTATGGAAATATGAAAATGAGAGTATGAAAATGAGGCAAAATCTGAGTATGTGAGACAGATTTGAGTTTCCCGCCGTTTAGTCAAGTCGGCCCTTACCTCTATGTTTATGCAAAGTAAAGTACTTGCTTATGGGTGACGTCATTTGGATGTTCCAAAAGTAGTGTTCCCTATTATCACAAGGCACAAGTATTAATGGACAATGGAGGAAGGGTAATGTACTTTTGAAACGGCGATAAGGGCCGGTTCTAGGAATATGTTTGGTGGATATAACGTATTTTTTCATGGGCAATTTAATGGCGATAAAAAATTTGCGGAACGGGCTCCAGAACCAGGTTTTGAGAACGTGTTTTGTGGGAAGAAAAAGTTCCCGATTTTTTTTTTCCACTATCAGAAATAGCAGATTTTCTTATACCTGGGTGGAAAGGTCAATTTATGCATTTCGCGTCATTGCACTTTCGACCTTTCCTTCGTGCTCAAGTGTTGTAATGGACAAAACTCTGGCCGTCTCACATACTCGAAATCTGCCTCAAATATAATAATAATTTGCATGGAACTACATGTGTGGCTACATGTCACATTAATGGATGAAGGTTTTGACTGCACATTTGATTGTTTTTCATATTTACATGTGTGATTATTGCTGTCCCCAGACATAGGTAATGGTTATGTCGCCTTTGTGGTAAGCATTCTGTCGATTGGCGTTCTCACAGCTGTAATTGGCGATCTTGCCTCACATTTGGGTTGTACGGTTGGGCTCAAGGACTCAGTCACAGCCATTGCATTTGTAGCACTCGGAACTAGTATTCCAGGTAAAACATCAGAAAACATGGTTTGCCAGAAAAAGCAGGCTGCTCGACGTTTCACACTTCTTTATTCCCTTTGATTTTATTACAGCCTTAAAATACATCTTTTTTTCTTTCTCTCTCTACAAATTCTGTTCTTATATGTTCCATTTTCATTTCTCTCCGTTCTTTCTCTTTTTCGCCTGCTAACTTAACGTTTAATCTATACATTTATTTATACATATTTATCCTACTTTAAATTCAAAACTTTTAACTCATTCAACTTATTAATATCTACGAACTTTTACTTTCCTATAAAACAGAACTTAATTTTCAGAATTTACAATTTAGAATGTTCCGCTATAAAGTTGTAAAATATTTTACGTGTTGCAAGCCATAATGCACGCTACCTGAACAATTATTTTTTATTTCCCTGGGTTTGATATAACACCAAACTTTCAATCCTTTTCCTCGTATTCGTTCGTTCAAGCTAAGATTAACTGATTTAAATTTTTGTTAAGTTAGAAACCTTGTGTTGTGGTGGTCTCGCCAAAAGTCTAACAAATCAGTCAACCACTGATGCTATTTTTATTCTCTTGTATAGTAGTCTAGTAATGTACGGTATGCAGTCGAGTCAAGACGGGGAAATGTATTTTAAGTAAATACACCACACAGAGGCAAAAATAAAGAAAAGAAGCTCAGATTCGTCGTCTTCGCCGCCATCGCTGATAGTAGAAAAAGCAAATAAATTCTAGCGTTTCTGACACTACAACTTTTAGAACTCCTCTGCAAGCAAATAATACGCTTCAGATGGAAAATGGGACTTTAGTCATGATGCCAACACGCGCATACGCCAATAAATTATATAGCAGAGAAGAACAAGTGGGGAAAGTTTTATTGAAAACATGATACCATGCCGTGTACTGCACAAGTGCTTACAACCTAGATGTTATTTTAGCGTAATTTCCTGTATGAAACAATGTGGTTTTGAATATGTCGACCAAGTATTACAGGGGAGAATCAGTTTTATTATTCGGTTAATATGTGGCTAGGTGACACATGTCACATTAATGGAGAAAAGGTTTTGACTGAACACTTGATTGTTTTTCATATTTACATGTGTGATTATTGTTGTACCCCAGATATTTTGGATGGTTATGTAACTTTCGTCGTGAGCATCTCAATGATTGGTTGCCTGACTGCGGTGATTGGAGACTTGGCATCTCACTTGGGTTGCACTGTCGGCCTCAAAGATACTGTCACAGCCATTGCCTTTGTGGCTTTGGGTACCAGTGTCCCAGGTAAAAGATACAAGCAAATTTCTCAAAAGCACACAAACACATACCTCGCAAGAAAAGTTTCAGTAGGAGAAAATAATATACCTAGTCGCAACGTGTGCCTTTTTTTGGACGGTCAGCTATATAAACTAGAATTGATAATAATAATCTAGTAGTTTGTAGAGGAGAAATAATCAAGTCGTGTCATCTTTCACATTTTCTCTGTCTTTCCTTCTAAACTCTTTTATTATTAATGCTCGTAATTTTGGTTCTGATGGGAGTTGTGGCGCAGTTGGTGCTGTCATCGAATTTATTAGCTACATGGTTCGATGTAATGTGGTAGAATAAAGTCGTAAATGTGTGATTTCCTGTAATTTTGCTGTGGGCAGCATTACACAACATTATTTACACATAACCCCAAGATAAGCAAAACGAGTTTACGAAACTCTTTCATTTCGTTCGGTGGAGCATTCCAGAAATTCTTAAAAAGCTTGGTTTATTTTCTTTGGTATAATTATTAGATTTAGAACAGTACATTTAGAGTAGATTGCCGGTAGCCAAACTTAAGCTCTCTAGGTTTTAAACGTAGTGACGAATTTACTGTGTCCCGTATTGAGTATTTTGTGCAAGTATCGTAGCACCTCTTGCAACCGGAAGAGTGAAAGGTGAATCTTGAATTACGTGAATGATGACTTTAATAAAATAATGATTCAGTCTGCGATGAACTGATTTTAGAGTAGCAAGTATTTGGCTCGGTTCGCCTTTTGGTTGTACGCTTACCTAGACCTAAATACTTAACGTTTTCATGTTATGGAGTAGTTATTTCTAGACCGTTGTGTTGTTGATTCGTTGGTGAAATTACGAGTTGAGTACTACAGTATAAGTATCACGTAGTCACACACTACTGCCCTCTAATACAAATAATGTAATGATCTTGGAAATTAACATGCAGTAAGTCAGCCTAATATGAGTCTAAGAGCGGACTTTTATTATTCACCTTTTCTACCTTCCTGTTTATTTATTTATTGATCTTGATGATAGTCAAAGGATGACTAGATCATGTAAACATTTACCCAGACGTACAAAATACAAGACATGATTACGACAGGCACAGAGTATCATATCTTTGTAGTCTATCGATGGTAGGCTAGAGACTCATTCCCATTTCCTTTGAAGATGGCATGTCTCTAAACATTTCCCCTTTCTAACCATACACTTTGGAGCACAAATTTTATACTTATCATCACCGAATTTTGCGTAGGAACATTAGACTCTTACTTGTGCGCACAGTCATTAAAACAACTTCAAGGATTTTATTTTATGCCCTACCACTGCACTACGTACGTAAATTCTAAAAAGCTAGCATTTCACCTTATCAGACATCTTCGCATCCGAGTGCAGTTCTCCGAACACATTACACTCACTAACCTGTTTCCGCCTTTTAGCCCATTATCAAGTTTGTACATAAACAAATCTTGATGATTATTATGCTGTACTTAACTGCGAACAAGAAATAGACCAAGGATGATTTCCATTTTATTCATTTAGAAATCTACAACTTCAAAACACTTTATACTTGAGGATAACCTATTTCTGCACACTCACTCTTTCTCCCTCTAATGTAAGACAATAGTGATAAGATGATAACTAATTTTTTAATGATTTAGCAAACTTCATCAACGACGGTCATGATACTTCACTTTACCCGTTTAATTTCGCTGCTACACAATATTTAACTTGTATGTAAATTAGCAAGTTTCCCAACTAAGATTAAACTTAAAGTAGTCCTTATATGCATTTGCACTTATAGAAGCTTTATTACGTCGAAACTTCCTCAAGCTAGAAATTGAGATTTCAAAAATATCTTTATGTCCATCTAAACTCTCATTAAGAAAACGATATGATGGAAATTAATGTGAATAATGTTTTCCATTTTGGACACTTCCTTTCTAACATCATTACTATTATGTACTATAAGGAAATCTACTGACAGTGTCAGGAAATGTAAGCACCCTCTTTATTTGACTCTTACCGGTAGATCTTACAAAGTGCGATTTACACAACTGACAACTGCATTAAAACTATCAGCATCACAGTAACCAAAAAAATTAACTGGTTCACCCCGGTTCACGAATCCTTAACAGATGTATAACTTTTGAAACTAAATGCAGGAAAGAATTTTTTTGCAAATAAACAAAGTTAATCCTTAGTGATAATATCGTGTCAAAAAGGCAAATCCAACATTGTAACTTTACAATTAACAGTGTGCTGTGTGTGGCATCAGTAAGAGTGCGCTCTCATAAAGCTGTTTGCAACTAATGACGGAATTCTTCTTCTGCAATATTAATGATGTAACTTTCGTTTGACACAGAAATAATTAATACATTTAAAGTATTCATCAACTTATACCTACAAATGAGTTCTGAAGAAAGTTTAAGCTTTTATCTGAACAGCTAAAGCAAAACGGAACTAAAAAAACATTCTTGCCCTGTGTGTGATGTAAGCTCGTAATTATTTGAAGCGTAGGAGCCATGCATTAATTTAATGCATGGAATGTGTTTCCCCCGCTTCTTAATCCCTGACGAAGGTCAAAATATAATGTGTGATTTGTTTGTGACGCTGTGTCTCTGACACAGTTAAAATGCTTGTTAGATAAAATGCAAGTGCTTTTGTATTGTAATGACGCTTTGTCTCTTACAACTAGTTCAGTAGTAAACCGAATTGCTTAAATGTGCTCTTATAAAGGAAAATTTCTTACGGATATGTGACAGTCGTGCTACTATGTGAAATCTGTAGATACTTTCGCCAGCAAAGTGGCAGCCATCCAAGACGAATATGCTGATGCTTCCGTTGGTAATGTAACGGGTAGTAATGCTGTGAACGTCTTCCTGGGTATCGGAATCGCTTGGACTATTGCCGCCTTCTACCATGAATACATGGTTGACACAACTGGTTGTGTAGATCGCCCAGGCTACATCTGTGGCAAGTTCAACGTTGACCCCGGCAGGTATGAACTGACCCGTTCATCTTGAATTCTGCAAACGTTTCATAATAAACACAAATAAAATTATTGAAACATTAATTTTTGTTGTTCCCACGTTTAGCTTGGGATACTCCGTCTTCTTGTTTTGCTCTTGTGCTGGAATTGCCATTCTCTTAATGTTGCTGAGGCGGTTGCCTCAACTTGGTGGTGGTGAGCTCGGTAGGACCACCAAAGTTCAAATACCCCACCAGTTGTATATTGTTCGGTCTCTGGTTGTTCTACGTCATCATGTCCTCCCTTGAAGCTTATGGAGTTATCCAAGGCTTCTAAGTGTTTACAATTCAACTAACAATGAAGAAGAAAAATTTTCAGAAAAAATAACAACACCAAACTTTTAATACTTTGAAAGTATATATACATATATTAATTACATTACATTATTGACGATAAGGATTTTTAAAAGTTGAAAATGATAATTTATCCTTTAAGAAACAAAAGGTTATACTGTTAGTATGATAAACTTAAAATTATCTTGTTCGTATCATCGTTCGTCTGTTGTTATAAATGGTAGATTTGTTCGATCTAACTTATCCGTACAGTCTGCTACTACTCCACCGTTGAAGCTCATCTCCTTTCTTACTCTTTATCAATCGACATTACACAATAAGTCATGTACTATTTTAAGCACCTTTGAAGATAAATCGTTGCAAGCTTGCCACTACTCAGGTGAGATTAATACTTAATTTTCATTCGTTCGCTCATCTTAAAATGCTCATATCGGTTCGTTTTATCATTTCCCAAATCACTTCAATGTATTTCAGGCATGCTGTTGAGATTGTTGTTGGCTTTTCGCAGCAAACGATAAATCGAAGAATTATCGTCCTTGTGACAAACTCAACCAACGTTGCAGAAAATTGCCACATCGCAAACCTCTACTCTACTATTATTACTACCTTAAAGTTATGTATGATTATGATGATTAATGATTATGTATTGAATTAATATTTATTGTATTCATATTTGAAGAAACAGTGGAATTTTTTGCAAGTTGAAATGGCTCAACTCGTACATTTCATTAGATTTAGAGTTTATTAATATACAATTAGGAAAAGGAAATATTATATCAAAGAATATGTATATACATATTATTGCCATTATACAACTACGATATTTAATTTAATTTAATGCGTATCAGGTAATTTTAAGATTTGCATAATTAATTTTGCAATCCCCGCGAAGAGGTACATATTAGTAAGCATCATGTACTTAAGAATCGCAATACTTTATTGGAATGAACAACAGTTTCATACGACAAGATAATATCGTTTCAACAACAGTTTTACTTTTGAACTTTTGAATAATACACCGTAGAGTCTAGAATGTTTACTTCCGTACTCACTTAGGTAAATTATAATAAACTATCGTTAAAATGTTTAATAAATATGTCTAGTAAAGGTTTACAAACTATGATCACAGAGGAGAAAAGAGAGATAATAAGACAAGTTTCGTTTTCTTTTATTTTAATTCATTCTGCCCACACATCTTTACCTAAATCTACTCCAGATCTATTCCAGATCTACAGCTCCCTGGTAAAGCATCATAATTTTGTAGGTATTACTGTAAATCTTAGGCATATTCCTCTGTTCTACCTTCTCTGAATGGTGAGGTAAAAGTTTGTTTGGTGATTGAGTGCGTTTTCTGAGCGTACCCACTTTTAATTACAATTACAACTATCTGCTACTATTCGTGATCTCCTTTTGTGAACCCACATCAACCTGACCCATAAACGACACAAACAAAATACAATCAATTTAAATGTTTTACTGTAGTGGACAATTGTGTTGGGATTTAAAAAAGGCAATCAGTAAGTATCGACTCTATAACTCTAAGGAGAATTTAAAAAACAGAAAAGGCAGTGAAGTGCAGTTTGCGACTACTTCTGATGAGTGCAGTTGTGTTACATTGCGCTTTTTTACGTGTTATACCTAAGTAATATACAAAGATTAAATAGGAATCCATACTGTTTTTAAATTAGATTAGCAGAGAGTAACGTAAGCATGTTTCATGTGCTACATAATCATAAAGATGAAGTATGCAGCAGTGTGTCGCATAAATAGGGATACGAATTGTGTTATTAAAAATTGTCTCTTGCCCTCCCATTTCTCACCTCCTTGTTAAAAATCTGAGAAAAAACAAAACAAATTGTTTCCAAATCCTTTTCTTAATCATATTTCTCTCTTCTCTCTACTTATTCTTACTATTATTATTATTATTAACTATTATTACATGACGTTTGAAAAAGACATATTCCAATGTTGTTGTACTTAAGACGCCCAGTTATTATTACAGATTACTTCTAAATACATAATATTATTATTAGCTATGTGGTATACGTGACTGTTTTGAAAGATGACATAATATACCTCTCTCAACAAAACTCAAAAACGATATTTAATTAATTATACAAATTATAATATGGCAGCTGGAATCTCCAAAGTTCAGGTTTAAAAACAAAGAATGCATGAAAATAAAACTATAAGAGAAATGAAAAACTATCATTGTTGTTGAATCATGTTAATGAAATATATATATGATTTTTAACAAAAAAAAGTATAATAAAACGTATATTAACAAAAAAATTGAAAAATTATGTACCAATTAACGATGATTATGACTTTGTGATGATGATTTCTGATTTGGTGTATTTGATTGATGGTGCTAAGAGCTAACCTTAAGATGGAAACACTCATCTGTCTTTGAAAACATATTAAATATAAGTACATAATAAGATGTTACAAAATGACATGTTGATGCTGCTACGGTAAATATTACAATATTTTGTACATTCGTTCATTCCAGTTACATAGAAAATCGCCCACAGTTCTCGATTGCTTCCTCTTTTCCATATCATCACAAAAAAAGAAAGCCATTTTCATTCATTTTATCGTCGCTGCAACCCTCATCGAGATAACCTTTTAAATGGAAGAATGAAATCGAATGACAAAGATCTAGGAAGAGTTTGTATGACCAACATTAACAAACAAAACTTATCTATTTTACAGTGCAAGAATAACATTTTGCGGCTAATTCGACAAGACAATTTTAAATTGTTTAATCAGAGCAGATTAAATAAAATTCACTTTTACTGTTATCTCTTTCGAGGAGTGAGTGATGTTTCGGCGCACAGGCTTCATTATTATAAAATCGTGTATAAAATCTATTAAATCTCATCTATTAAGAGTCCACCACAGAATTATAACTGAAGGGAAGAAAACTACAGGACAATTCCTTGTGTTCGTTATTACTATTGTAAAAGACGTTAAGACGTTTTAGATTGTTCTACATTTTAGTGGAAAAGACATGAAAGAAAGAAAGAATGATTGCAGATGTGCTGAAATGTAAGTGAATGATTTTACTGATACATCTAAACACGTATACAATAAATCCTAAATATTTATTGCTTTTAAAGGATTAACACTTTATATAATATTCAAGATTACATGAATTTAGACTCAACTTTTCATAGCAGCTCCAATCATATTCTTTCACTTCACCATCTATAATAACATTATAAATAGCGCTTTATGCACTTTAACTAAGATTATATGTATTTCACACATAATAAAGACAGGCTGCCCAGTTTCAAATGATTCAATTTAATCTTAATCAACTTCAGAGTCAGAATTAAAATTCGCTCACTTCAAAAAACCACTCCCTTTCACATTGTATTTATAATCATAGCAGATTCTTTACTAATTAATTACATTGAAAATATTAACGCAATTCCACTACAACTGCAAGATCTGTGTTTGTGTTCTATTCTATCCATAACGAAATAAATTATAGAAAGTATTGTGACTGAAAATTTTTGCAATCTTACATTGGATTAATCAATCAAGAGGTTGTGGTGATCAGTGATTAAATGACATAGGCACAGTCTTTATCTCCTCATAAATGTGTTGTGCTTTAGTGAGTAAAAACTGCTTTGCTTTATTAATTCGGGGATTTTTGTTGTACACTTAATATATCATATACAATATCTTTTAGAAAGTGGATCAAATACCTTAAGATTTTAACTATTATTAGTAGGAATGGTTAAATGATAAGTTCAATGCGTTGTTGTTTGTTAAAATTTAAATGGCAATGGTAATGTAATAAATGTCAAGGTTAAGAGAATCTGGATTCATTATGCTCTATGCAATGTAAAATATTGCCCATAGCCCTTTAAGAAGTTACTGCGTTAAAATAATTTAAGTTTGTAAGGTGTAAGTTACTGTATGATTATGGTTAGCAGTTAAAACTTTAACGAGGAGATACTATGCTTCTGAAAATCATGTGCCACTTTGGGAGAGAATGTAATATGATGATAATAAATTACTATTTTTATCTCAGCGTTATTAAATATGTATCAGAAATAAAATTGTTCACAAAATACAAAACTATGCTAACAAAGGTTAGAATTTCATTTTTCATTACAAATTCATTTCAAAAGTCATTTTATCTCCTTTGCACTTTGCACTTTCATATTTCATGGAATTGCTCAGCCACATCCTGGATAACAATCAAAATGCTCCGTGTCTGTTTCTTGATACGATATTTCCATTTGCATTTGCTTTAAGTAGAACAAAACTTATTAGTTTAGCTAAAAGAGAAAACGAATTCGGCATATTCGGAGGCATATATGGCACGGTTCACGTTTTAAGTCAAGATTATTATTATACATAGGATAGCTGTGTAACTCTCACATACATTCATAAGGGTCTTATTCCCCTTACAGCGACCGCTTCAATGTGAACAAGGTAAGCTACATATAAATATAACAGTATTAAGATGTGAACAAGAATGTTCAACCGGATTATATGATGGACAAGCATATACCATACCTGTATGCATAACATTGCAAGTGCAATTGTGAAAACACGACCTTTAGATATTTTCCGATTAATTTGGCGAAATAAATTTTAACTATTAGATTGCTGCATAAAATTTGTGCAAAACACAATTAATGTTAAAAAGATGGTAATTCAAACTGACATAATGACGCAACCTCATCAACTCGTGTGGAGCATTGAAAAAGTTCCCTAGAGAAGCGTATTATTCTTTGCATACATTTTCAGTGCTCATTTACCAAAATCTGATAATCCATCTCTAAATATAATAAAAGAAACTGGGAAGGCCACGACGGAAGTAAAACTCCGTTTGCAACCTTCGACTAAAAGTGTAATCAATCATGTCAAGTTCAAAAAAAGTTGTCGCGTATTTCTACGACAATGATGTGGGCTGTTTCCACTATGGCCCTGGGCACCCAATGAAGCCCCAAAGGTTGGCAGTGACCGACAGTCTAGTCCTCAATTATGGGTTGTACAAAAAGATGCAGGTGTACCGGCCGTACCGAGCGAGTGCCCATGACATGTGCAGGTTTCATTCTGAAGACTATGTTGAATTTTTACAACGTGTCACACCTCAAAATATTCAGGGCTTTACGAAAAGTCTCAGTGCTTTCAATGTGGGTGAAGACTGTCCAGTTTTTGATGGACTTTTCGACTTCTGCTCAATGTATACTGGTGCCTCTTTAGAAGGAGCAGTCAAGATAAACAATGAATGCGCGGATATTGCAATCAATTGGTCGGGGGGTCTTCACCACGCAAAGAAAACGGAAGCATCCGGTTTTTGCTATGTCAATGTGAGTCATTTAGTAACTGTTAAAATTCGCCAGTACATGTACACAATAAATATATGTTTGTAAAATTCGCCAGTATGTATTTACACACTGTACACAAAAATATACATAAAAATAATAATTTTGTAGGACATTGTGATTGCAATTCTGGAAATGTTGAAATACCATCCACGCGTTCTATACATTGATATCGACATTCATCATGGAGATGGTGTCCAGGAGGCGTTTTACTTAACTGACCGTGTGATGACCTTGTCGTTCCACAAATATGGGAATTATGTAAGAGCTTTATTTAAAAAACATAATTTTAATCAAATCATTTTAAAGTTTAAAATACAAATTTGTGGTGCACTATTTAATAAGTTTTCTTTGTTTTCAGTTCTTCCCAGGAACTGGCGACATGTATGAAATAGGTGGGTGTTTTAAATTTGCTGCAGAATATTTACTAATCAAAAATGTCAATAATATAAGTGTAAATGACATTGCTTTAAATTTTTAATAGGAAGTGAAAGTGGAAGATATTACAGTCTGAATGTCCCTCTCAAGGTATCCGGCGATTTTCTCCCGGTGGTTTTCTCCCAATGACAATTTCCTTGAAATGAAACTTTCCATGAAATTTTCACTGAGAAAAACTTTCATGAGAAAAAATTTTCATTGATGAATTGACACGTAGTACCAGATTATTAAATAAATAACTCTTAGACTTGATAGAGGTGTTTTTTTACCTATTCTAATTGCAGGAGGGTATCGATGACCAGAGCTATATTCAAATATT
>VYYJ01001810.1:0-26813 GCA_021029165.1 Cyphoderus albinus
CACAAAGGCAAATGAAAATGATACCGTTTACTAGAGTAGTAATAATTTAATATGTCACTATTAAATATTTGTAATAGCTGTGTGATATAAGGATTGTAGGTATTCCTCGCGATAAGATCAATGGAATACGGCAGTGTTCAAAGAGGAAAAATGTAAAGTGCATGCAATAATACTAATAGTAATGCAATATTGAGCATTTACCAACGCGTATCTAATAAACCTTGTCTGGTGTTTATTTTTCAAGAAACTCCTGTGTGGTATTCCTGTGCTACCTTGATGTGGCAACACATTATCTTGACTTTATTTACCACAGCAGAGAAGCAGAAAGAGTAACAGAAATAATTGAAATTGAAAATTGCGCATTCATCCTGTTCCTGTTTTATTTTCTGTAAATTGCTGCATAAAAATGTTTGAAACGTTCTCTAGCAGTGTGCGCCTCCACCTCAAAATAACGATGACTTGTAATTGTGATGTATTGTCCTGCGTTCTATCTTAATGTAAATCACCTAACTAATTATAATAATACCAACATTTTCAGTCACTCTCGAAGCCCTTTTCCTTTTTACAATTTAGATAAAGCAAGTGCCGTGTATATTCTATTTGCAATAACACAATTGCCTACTATTACTATTTATTTGAAAAATATATCGTCGCGCTTGTTTGAAAAATAAGCTTTTCTTTAACTCTATTTAACAGAAATGAGGTATTTTATCTTGTAGGCATTTACATTTTATTGTGATATGCCAAATCAAAGTCCCCTTTGTCTCTGCCGTTCAAAGTGATAAACAAAGGCTTATCCATGATGATTAAGAAAATGCGGTGCGGTGCTCCTTCTTGCGTCTCCTACTTATCATGCCTGATTGCGCATCTAGTTTTCATGGTACCATTTAAACAAGAACTATTATTACTTTTATTATGGCTGCAAAGCAAGTACCCCCTATCACTACTCACTTTTCGTGTTTTCAAAAATGAAACCGAGTCGAGCAGAATGAATGCACAAGCAACTCTCAGTTTAGATTATTATCCTCAATCACATCGCTGCTTTTGCCATTATGTATAACTCTTGACATACGAAAGTTTTTTTGTGCTTTTGTTTGCAGTGATCATGTCATTTTAGAACAGTGGATTACGCAACGCCTTTAAAACTCCAAAAATCGTGCAAAAACGCAGGCGCAAAAGAAAAATAGATTGGCAATGGATGAATGGATAAGCGCTAAAAACTTTGTTTCTTTATCCATTCACATAGCTCGGTCGCATTTTAGAGAGTATCAGTACTTAAGCAGCGTGCCCAACTTCCCTGAAGGCATATTTACAAAATAATTTTTAGACGCCTTTCAAACAAAAATGCGCAACGGTTATTATTTGTCACTTCACTAGAGTAAAGAGTGTGAGGCAAACGAGCTGAAGAAAGAAGTGTGCAATTCTTTGAATTATATCTGTAAAAAGTATTCCTTTTGCTATTTAGTGTGCTCCTAGATTATTCTGCTAATAAGCGTAAATGTGGCGTAGCTGTGTACCACTTTGTTTCGTTTGATGTATGCGTAATAAATAAAGCGTTCATTCATTCATTTCAGTTGATGCGGTTGGTGACTAAATAGACAACTCTATCAAAATAACAAGTAGAAAGAGAGTGCAGTGCACTATTACAAAAACTCGGTCTTAAAATATGTGTACACAAATTGTGTATCTACCTCGTCGTCGCTGTTGAAGCAAAACTGTTTTTAAAAATAAATAATATTGTTATTAATGCCAAACAGCACTAAGAACACTACCAGAAGCAAATTGTGCCCAATGAAAAGAACAGAAAGAAATTAAAGCATTGCCAAGCGCAGTCTTTGTCAAGCAGACGAGAATCTTAAAAGATATTCTGATGGCGACTGATGGCGACTACTGACGCATAGGTACTAAAAATATTTCAGTCTTTAGACACCAAGTGCTAAAAGCTACATAATATCCGTATCTGCTCGCTCAGTTTTTATATTTTTATAGAGGGCAATCTGAGTAAACACCCAGGCAGAAACAAGGTACTTTTTATTAGAATCTGTGTTGGAAGAGTTGTTGAGAAATTGAGATTAGAAGTGTTATCGTGCAATTACCGCTATAATGTTTTTAGACGAAGGAATGCTACAATGACGTTTTTGCATAGTTCACTTAACTCGTCATCCTCATCACTTTTTAAAAACATGCATACTTTAGTTTCTCTAGATGTGGACAAAATAATAACCATTAAACTCCAATAGAGTATGGTACTTAGTTAATGCAATAGTAATAATGTGAAGCACTTGCATTTGCATATTACAACGCGAAACGGGTGTACCTCAGATGAGTAAGTGGAAACGACCCCTCTTCATATTTCATCTTGTCCTGCTTTTGTTGATTATGACTCAAGTGCTAATATCATGTCTATCGTAAAGAGTGACTACTCCTTCTTAAAGAAATTGCCTTGCTTCCTCCTTCCTTTGATGTGAAGCGCATATTGTAAAGAGGAGAAAAAAGAAAGAAAATGCACTTGCTTTTCGCTATGTGTATTTAGCTAGAAGGATTTCATTCGGGAAATATAAAGTACAAAGGTAACTAACTTGTTGAACATTGCTTGATATTGTTGATGATGACGACGACGACGGTGATGATCAGGATGATGGGATACCATCAAAAAATGCTAATATGCATGTAATCGAGAGCAAAACTGTGAACAAGGAATGTTACACTTCTTATTGTTATTTTCTCCTTCTATAAAACTTTATGACCGTAGAGAAGACTTTTTAATAATACCTATAAAAAGCAAGAGGATTACTGAGTGAGTGAGTGAAGCAAGTTCTTTTTGTTACTGTTGCCACCTCCACCTCCCACCTCTCACTTTAAAGCCTCAGCAATGCCCACCATTTTTTATGATGACGATACTTACGCATCATGAATGATGTGTCCGTACAAGTCGT
Organism: Cyphoderus albinus; assembly: GCA_021029165.1. NCBI lineage: Eukaryota > Metazoa > Arthropoda > Collembola > Entomobryomorpha > Paronellidae > Cyphoderus > Cyphoderus albinus. The sequence continues at coordinate 2,937 of VYYJ01001810.1, forward strand.
CGCGTCGCAGTCTCAGGTAAAAACGTTCCTTGTCATAAAAAATACTTTACGAACAAACTATGCGTGAGTGAATATGCAAGTTAGATAAGTGCGTAAGAAGAGGGAATTTGATGTTATGCATGCTTTGATCTTGGGGCAATTTATTTTATTAGGGAGGTAGGTACGTTACACACGTCTTCTCATTCACAAGCTGATCACTTGCTCCTCTTTTCTCTTTTTCTTTTTCCTTTTACAAAATATGTCACGTGGAAGTGCTCCTGGTGGTATTTGTTCGCATGACTTTACCCTTTCGGTTGAACTATCTGCTATCAACTGTTTTTCAGCTTAACTTACACAATCGCAATCAATCGCTTCGAGAGCCGTGGCGCAAAGGATTTTAGAGAAAAGAAGGCGTTGTATTCTTCATTGTAATAATTGCGATGATATGTCTGTTTGTATGTGGATGTACTTTACTAGCTTAGCTTACCTTCCTTGTATCTTTCTTAAGTAAACGAAGAAAAAAACTGTAAAAAAATATGTATGCCTTCTTTTCCTGTTAAATACACGTTGCATCGATGTTTGTTATTTGCTACAGTGAAAAACTTTGTGCTTGAAAATGTTTGTAATGCTTCTTTTGACAGACAAAACTCTCCTTATTTTTTGGCCTTTGGAATGTTTGGTTGTCAAATATCTCTCTTCCTCTTTCATCTTCTAGCAGCATTCATCCCCCATCATCTTCGTCATGTCATCCATTAATATCCTGTTTTAAATATTGACTCAATCTAAAAAATAGGAGGTTGGATGCACATCTCTAAATATCCACGTATTCATTTTCGTTTAAGATTGAACATGAATTGCGTAGTGAAAACTAGTAAATAAATGGATTACATTCATTCAAATCCCATGTCATGATTGTGTGCACTGCCTGCTCTGTAAGTGAACGATTATTGTGTATGATGAGACGATGGCAGGCAAAACATGACGAAATTATAGAAGTAGAATTTGTGTTGGAAATGGAAATGTACCTTAAAAGTGGATTTTGGTGGAAGATGAAGACGAAGGAAAACGAATTCCCTTAATTCAACCAATGAGAGACCTAACGCGAATGACAATTACAGTTCAACAAATCACAACATAGCAATTGCAATGATAAAAACTATATTTAGTTTTTTATTAAGTTTTGTAAGTTTCCAGAGATTTCATACAGACAAGATGATAATGATAATAATAATGATTTGTTTTTATACTTTTGAGCATGTCAGTACACTATCCACCATCCTTGGCTGGAATGGGGAAATGCAGCGCACAATCGTAGAGGAGAGTGCACAGTGCACAAGAGGTTATTGATATCTTTCTCTCTTCTTGAATTGGATCATCATGTGATCGACCTGCGAGTATCCTACTAGAGTACCGAACATAATAACGCACACAGCTCAGCAACGCAGCGATCACCGACCGAGCTGGCGACCACTTGCTCAAAATTGCTTAATAGCGCAGACCTAAAAAATACGGTCAACTAAACAACAACAAGAATAACCTTTCGTTTCTCTTTCGTACTTTACTCTTCGAAGACGTGCAGTCAGAGCTCGTCTTCATTTTAAACTAAAAATGAACGAACGGAAAAAGTAAAGTGAGTGATAAACTTTGGGAGCAATTTCTGTGATTAGACGTGTGGCTGGGGAGAAGTCAGATAATCATAAATCCCGTATACACGCGTAAATCCTTGCTAATGGACTTTTTTATATTTGTAGCTGCGATGCATGCAACCATGACTTGACTAGGTACTTTTAGCAGCTTGTCGATGAATATTTTTCAGTATTTCACCGAAAAATGTATAAAAGTAAGAAACCATAATTGCCATATTGTTTCACTATATGTAAATAGCATTAAAGATCCTGTTTAAGAGGTGAGTTGCTTGCATGTGTCATTGTTCAAAGGAGCTAGTTTTCCAACGAAAATACTATGTAAAGTACCATAATAGAAGGTTCGATAAGAAGCCAAGATAAGGCGGACAAGTAGTGGGAGGCGGACGGGGTAAATAGAGGATGATCATGATTAAGATAAAAATGCATATTTATTTTAGCAACCTGCATTTTTATTGGTTGTAAGCACGCTATTCATATCGCTACTTTAATAAGTGTTATTAACATTATTACATTATTATTACAACTTGGATAATATTTAAAAAAGAAGAAATAATTTATTTACAAGCTTATAAACAAGGAGAGACAAAGTGATTGTGAATCATTTTAAAAAGAGAAGGTATGATTTCCTCTTTTGATAACCACATTGTTTCACTAACAAGAAGTGAACTGGCGTAGGTATGGACGAAGAACCAGTCAAGAATCTCTCTATTCATATTTCTCTACCACGAAGGAGTAATGTGCGGTGGCATCTACCCATTTCAAACAATGTTAATGAATGCACATAAATGCTCATATACATCAAAACATGGACCATTATAGTCGCATGAGCACAAAAAAGGTTAATTTATTATATTTGTGCTTGTAAGTGTCTTCTATAGAGTTATCACTGAAGACGAGTGGGCAAAAAAGTAAAAATATTTGTGCCTTTATTTTCATGTAGTAATATGTTTTATTGCATGTAATAACATTTTTTAAACAGCGGATAGCTGTGCGCAATAATACGTCAAATTTAGCAGTTACCCTTTTGCCGCTATTTGATTTTCAGGCTTTAATGTTCCAACCTTTGTCTTCATCCATTTTTATTGCAAAAATAAATATGAGGTAATTTGTGTGCACGTACGAAAACCTAGTTCAGGCTGAGTGACTAAAATTTGTAAGATTTTTTTAGCCATAATATTAAAATCTGCTCACTGTGCACCTGTGCGAGGTCCTTTAGTTAACAAATCTATCTTGCTCAAATTTTAAAAATATAATGACAGCAATAATAAGAGAGCAATAATACAGAATCTCAATCTAAAAGTGCCGTTTTCTAAATCCGTCTCAGTTTCAAATTGATGACCGCACCTCTGTTACATTCATAAAAGGCACGCTTTTTAATGTTCTTTCTACATTCACTTCCACTATTAGCAAATCTTATCAAAGAACAATTACAATTTACAAATTGCTCCGTTCTATCTGCTTTACTGCTCCTGCCTCGTGCTTGGTGTGTGGCTTAACGAAATGACATGGTCTCATGGTCTGGTCTTAATACAATATCGCTTATTATTATTATCATTTATATTATCACACAGTGCACACAAGCAAAAAACAAAGCTAAAATTGATACGGATATGGTGAACTCATTTGTACAAAATTGCGGAACTCTTTTTCAAAATCTTTTTTCGAATGTGCAATTTTTCCATTATTAGCATCAAGAAATTAGGTGCACACACACATAGCAAGTAGATAACACGGTTCAGTCAGTCGCACGTCACTAGCAGCGTGTGCACTCTCTTAAAAATATAATACTTTTTTTAAATCACATTTATTTGTGAGTAGAATTTAATACCAAAAAACGTACGTACCTAGAATGCCACAAAAAGGGAGCGTATTCTCCTATAAGGCCACATAATAGGAGCCAGCAAAGCGTAGCAGTTTTCAAATTTTTAACGTTCTGTTTCAACAACGAACCCTCCAAAAAATAAGTGCAACAATCTAAAAAAAGTGTACCTATGTAACGTAGTCACTTGACTTTTTAAAAATTGTGTAGATACGTCACTTTTTGTTACAATTTTCTGATTGCTGATTTTAAAACTGAGATTAGTTTCCTTTGCATTCACAATGACATATCTGTAAAGTAAAAATAGATCGTTTTGCCTTATTATTACCACTAAAACAGTTTGGTAGTCAATTTGTTTGCCGAGACAGTGAAATAAGGAGAGTAACTTGAAGCGGGTACCTTACTGCAAACACAAAGATACTCGTAATGGAGTGGCAGCATAATTTTTTCTGCTCTGATAGTTTTTATTATTACACAAGAGATGAGCGTTCTAAACTCTAAACTCTGTTGGTGATTGCATTGTTATTTGTTGTAGCTAATCATCAACCTCATCATGATCATCAGCATCTTTGATAGAATTTTTATTTGCAAAGCGAACAAACGAAGAAAACTGTTTTGCCTAAGTACAGGAACTAGTCGCTGTGTTTAAATGAAATGATGTGACGTGCTGAAGTTAAAATAATGTTGATCTGATGATGTTACTCTGTTTGATACATAAAATTGTCTAGAAAGTCCACTTTGATTAAATTAAGGACTTGACTCACTGTATATTTTAGAATCTTGTAAACTGTCACCCGTTCGATCACGACCATAAATGCACGACGACGATGATAATCAATAAAAAAGGTCAATTAAAAAACGACGACGATGAAGAAAAATGATAAAAGCAAAGAAGCTTCAGAGAATGCATATTCCTATTCGTTAACAATGAGTCCTGCCAAAATTATTTACATCCCGTGTAACGCGGCTCTCATGAAGACGAGGGACAACATTGAAATCCAATAATGTACACCAACATGAAATAAAAACGTTATCAAAAATAAAATACTACTTTTTTAAATTCTCTCTCTAAAAACGATGCACACAAGAAGAGCGAAACATAACATGTCACTATAATTCCTTTTCCCTCGCCAGTCAGCTACAAGAGATACATATTATTTGCCTCATACCGAGCGAACAATAATATGTCACCGCCAATAATAAGCATAGCACCACCAAGTAATCAAGCAAATGAATCTTCTTCGTCTGCATAAAAAACCGGAATTTTTTTCTCGTTGCATTTTGCTTACTACGTGGTCACTAGTACACGCATAATATATTTCGATTTTAATAGTCAAGTAATAACCAAGTGGAATGATACATAAATACTACACATCCCATCTCTCATTCACGAGTCAGACAAAAATGAACTCTGCAAGAATCGCATACATACCTGTCAGCCTCTTTTAGCATTTCTTATAGATTAATGGCAATTCTTAATTTTAACTATTCCATTGCCGTGTCCACATTAAAAATGCACGAACCTAGAGCACTCACTAACTCACTCTACTTTATTTGCCAGTATTACCAGGCTACGCAATTGCATCGTGAATTTTTGATGAAAAGAGGCATTAAGTCAAAGAGGAAATTGGCTGTCTTAAAGGGCAGCAGAAGTGGAGAGAAAGGAGAGGACAGAGAAGAAACAACTGTAAAAAGAGTGATGAGAGAATAAATATCATTAAAAAGTAATACAATTTTATTTTAAAGTAAAAGCATCATATCCTGACGATGAGAGACGTGCGGAGGAGCTAATAAGGCTCATTCTTATAGACAAAAGGGCAAGGCCAAGCCCAAAACATGTTTTCTAAAAAATGTACCAATCTCAATGTGTTGTTATGCACAAAAGAGAATGAAAGAAGAGCTCTGCTGCTATTTGCTAAAAAATTACACTCGACTTTAATATACTATCGGGTATATATTAAATTAAAGGGTCGTATAAAAACTATAAAAATATGTTAAAAGTAAAGTTCTTTTCCCGTACAACGAAAAAAAACTATTATCGCTTAAAGTCGTGTTGTTATTTGTTTGTGTGTTCTTTCATCTATTTTGCATTTTATCTTTGTAGCCCTGCAGCGTGCACATTATCTCAGTCTCTGTGCAGCGTTCTCTCAGATTGTAATAATGTATAAAAATAATAAAAAGACTATTTTGCATGCGTGATCTTTTTCGTATTTTAAACGGAAACTAGCGCACCACCATTCCGTCGAACGCAGTCGTGGCGTTTCTTTTGGTGGGTGTGGGTGATTGTGATTTACTATATTGTTTCACAAATCCATTGCATATGTATGAGGATATGAAATATTTTATTACGGCAACGAGCACATAACTGATGGAGATGAAGCATCATCATCAGTGTGACCAAAAAATCTATATTACTATTACCATTTAGCATGTAGTTGTAACTTGTGAAGTTTCCTCTAGTCCACACAGCATGCTATCACCGCAGACTTTTATTTCTTGAAACGAATAATTATTGAGATTGAGATGATTCCGATGTTCAATTTCAGAGTGAAGGGAAATTTGTAACTTTTTCTTTGAAAGCAATTTCCCTTTAATTCTTCGGGGTTAGGTTGGAATGGGTCCCAATTTAATGCATATCGAATAAAGAAAAGAAATAAAATGTGCTAGTGACAGAATGCATAAATAAATAAGAAATAATATTAGATTCTTCCACTCCCAACTTTTTGAAATGTACACCAATTTATTGATTTTGAATGTATTTATTCCAATCGACGGGATTTTAAAGCTAACACGTCGCAAGAATGACCTGAGCTTTTAAAGAAATTGTCATTCCTGTCATCTAAAAAATCGTATTGTATGGAAATGTAGAGGGAGCCATAAAATTTTGCGATAATGAGATGCAAGCGATTCGGCGTGAGAGGGAATAAAATAAGCCGTAAAGTCGTGTAATAACAATAGTTGACATCTTTGACACAGTTTAAATAATGCGATATTGATCCGTGTGTTCGTTTCACCCTGTCACTTTATTAGAGGTGCGTTTACTCACGGAGTCTTTATTTATTCTAAAACAATAAGGATAAGCAACAAACGAATCTCTCTATAAATAAAACGTACGTTTAAGGTTAACTAACACAACAAAGTCATTAAATTCTTTCCTCGTCCCTAATCTGACCGCATTTCAAAGTGTGACGATTTGTTAACAAGAAAGAGATTAGATCACTTCTCCTAAAGGCTGATTAGAAGTGACTAGTGATATGATTAGTAAGAAAAATGATCCAATCCAACTTTTCTCTCGCGATCTTTCTACTCACAATAAACTAAAATGCCCCATGAAATGATCGTCACCGACAAAGAAGTCCAAAAAGACAGTGTTTAAACTCTTGATCTTGATGGCAAACAAAAATGAAATCAAAATTGATCCGTTCCAAAAATCCAATCAATTTGCGAATTTGTAATCACTGGAGATTGGAGATGGAGATTATCTACTCCAGTGTCGGTCCCGGTCCGTTGTCGTGAACGATGAACAAAAACGAAAGACTTTCCCTTCTTACCGCTTCTTACCGTCTTCTCTTCTGCTTTCTTCTGCACTCTAGAAACTTCAGTTTGAGAGATGGGGCAATGCGAGAGCCGCGTCATGTTTCAACTTTACTCCAGTCGGCGGCTGGCTGAGTCTATTTGATTCTCTATGCATGATGTTTGTGTTTGTGTTGTTTGGATTTTCGATACTGTCACGTCACTCTTGTTGAGTGAGTTCTAATTCGTTAATTTAATTAACAATTAATAAGTTGTACGGGTTCAGGTTACAGAGAGATAGTTTAATTTGAGTTTTTAATTCTCCGAGAGCAGGGGTGGAGTGGAATTGATTGTTGAAGTTTATTGTTCTGGATCTGGAAGCGGAAGCACAGAATGAATCGCGGAAGGAGGCGTCCGTATGAAGATCATGAGGGCGGAGGTAATTTGATTTGGAATATTTAGAAAACATGAATATTATTAAAGTCAGACTTGAAACTTCAGTCTGATTAATTATGTATTCTAATTTCTAAATATACTATTTATGTTTAACAGATCGTTATTTTAAGAGGCGGCGGACTGCCTCTTACACAGAGAAGAAGGAGGAGGATCCTGTTAAAAGTTGCATCCTAACCGTTGGCGAAAAGACCTCTTCTGTGGAGACTAGCATTGAGAAAGTTGCCCAAACTTTGGAGGGGGAACTGAGCACACAGAAGCAGAAAGTGTTGAATTTATTGGTGGAGGTGGTGACAACGTCTCCGGAGAAATGCTCGATTTACTCCACTTTGGCTGGGCTACTGAACGCAAAGAATTACAATTTTGGCGGAGAGGTAAATTGAGTATTGAGTATACAAAATTAAGTAAAATAATCATAAAATATGTATACAAATATGTAAATGAGCTCACATTGATTTTTCCTTTGGTCCGCAGTACGTTGAAACACTGGTGAAAACATTTAAGGAGCATTTGAAATCGGGCAATTGGTCGCATGCGCAGTACACCCTGCGGTTCATCTCAGATCTTGTCAACTCGCACGTGATCTCCGCGACGTCTCTCCTTCAACTTTATGACACGTTCATGGAAGGTGCTGTAGATCCGACTGTTCCACAAGTCCGACGTGATTGGTTGGTGTATGCTATTCTCAACTGTTTGCCATGGGTGGGCAGAGAGCTGTACGACAAGAAAGAACAAACAGTGGAAAGACTCATGATGACAATTGACAATTTTATGAGAAAACGGAAACGTACTCACGTTGGAATGCTCCGCGTTTGGTCTACTGACGAATTCCATAAACAGGAAGAGTATCTGGAATGTTTGTGGCTTCAAGTAGAAAAATTAAAATTGGATGGCTGGATGGAAAAGCACATTGAAAGGCCTTACATTGCCTTTGACAGTGTTTTGTGCGAAGCTCTGCAGCACAATTTGCCTCAGATTTCTTTACCTCCTCATCATGAAAATATGGTATACCCTACGCCTAGCGTCGTTTACAGAATGTTTGATTACACTGATTGCCCAGAAGGAGGACTTGCTCCAGTTCTTCCAGGAACTCACAGTATCGAGCGGTTTCTGATTGAACAGGAACTCAGAGATATACTTCGGAAATACCATAATGAAAGAAGAGAATGGTTCGTGAGATTTTATGAAAGTCTTTATGCATTTTATATTTTAAAGTTATAAATTGAAAATTGAACGTTGTGTTATTTTCTGAATTTGATTATCCAGCACCACGTATCTTTTGGAATACCAGCACAACAACAGAGTTCCATTGGAGTATATGATTGTGGAGGTAATATTTGGAGAACTGTTTCGTCTGCCTGTGCCAGAGTACTTGGAGATATGCTATGGATCCGTTTTAATCGAACTATGCCGCAAGTCACCAGGTGTGATCCCTCAGATCTTGGCCCAGACAACAGAACTTTTGTTTGAAAGAATTGACACAATGCATCCAGCTTGCATTGATCGCTTTGCCAATTGGTTCTCGTATCACTTGAGCAATTTCCAGTTTCGGTGGACATGGGACGACTGGTCTAAGGCTTTGGAAATGGATGCAGATCACCCGAAGCCAAAATTTATTGCAGAGGTCATTCTGAAATGTATGCGGTTGTCGTACCATGAAAGGATTGTTGAACTTGTACCAAAGACCAAACATTTTGAGGCACTCGTCCCTGCAACACCAGAGCCTATGTATAAATTTGCGGATAGAGACGGTAAGTAACATTTTTCTTTTATTTACTTCCCTTCATTGAAGCTTTTATTTTACAAAGTCAGGTTCATATTTAATATCAACAGAATGTACGAACGCTACGTGCTATTACTTAAAATCTAAAATGTAGCCGTCAGGATTATCAATGTCGTTCAGTGACCCTCCCGTAGGTCCAATTCTCTGAGCAAAGTTTTTCGGTTTATGATAATTATTGTAGTAATCTTTCACGTAGGCTTGTTTCTTTGGGTGATCCCTGTTTGGTGGAGGAGGTGGGTATCGTTTGTCATGCTGTAGTTTGGGTCTGTTGTTAAATTCCTTGTGAGGAATTTTATTATTATGAGGATTCTGGTGTTGTTGCTGTTGTTGCTGATGGTGTCTATTGTAAGTTGGACCTGGGGGTATTTTCTGTCCAACAAGTCCAAATCGTGGATCATTATAAAGGTAAAGAGGTACCTGTCCGTTATTATTGTAAAAAGGTGGTTGTTGTGGAACATGTTGACCCACTTGGTGCTGCTGATGTGGCAATACTGGGGGAAGAATGAAGGGCGAAATAATTTCCTGGATAGATTTTGGATGATCATGAAGTGAATGAGTTGGCCCAGGGCCGACAGGAGTAACAATTCCAGGAATAGACGTTGGCGGCACATCTACAAAATCAAATGGTTGATTATGAAGGTTGAGATTGTGATGAAGTGAAGGAGGAGGAGGACCTGAAGGTGGAGGAGGGGAAGGTAGTGGTTGCGGGAACGGTTCATTTATAAAATGCTCCTCTTCAAAATGCATAAAGTTTTTCATAGTGTCAACATTATGAAAATGATGATCGATAGCATCCCGGTATAGGTTTATGAAGTCATCTGTGTATTTTCCATTGTGATCAACCAGAACGCCTTGAGGTGGGTCGTCTGGGTGAGTAGAAAAGTGTGGCGGAGGGGGACTGGCGCCTCCGGAGATAAAATCATTGTGGTACTTTGGGTTTCTGTTTCGTTCTGACACAATAGGTACTTTATGATGGTGGTGTAGATGAAAATCATTTTTCGAGTTGGAAATTTCGTTGCGATGATAGTCAATTGGCGAAGGTCTAAATTCGCCACCATTGTAGAAAGGAAGGAGTTCTGGTGGTGTTGGAAGGCTGACGGTGTGATATGGTCGAGGGTGTGGGTAGACCAAGTATTGCAGAGCAGGATGTCCATCTTCCGAAATAATCCTGCTAATTGACCAGTAAGCTAGAATCATGTCACCAGTGTCGACCAAATTGCATTTACAAAAATCCGCGGTGCCTTCCCCGGATCCTGCTCCTTGATTGTCTGTAGCTGGCTTGTTTGGAATGTACAATTCAGACGGAATGCGGATTTCTAAATCTCTGCTTAGTCCGGCTATCGTTGCAATTCCAGAGACAATCGGACCTTGTCCTGAAGGCAGGTAAATTTCTTCTGGGAGGTCTGATGTTACTTGAGTCGCCAAATCAATGTACTTTAGTTTTGCAGTTCTGAGATGCTTCCACAATAATTTGCTATCCATTTCTATACCATCAGGTTTTGTGTGTTGAGAGTTAGGAGAATCTTCCTTTTCACTGCCTCGCGTCAAACTTTGGTAAAGAGCCCTTCTTAAATTTTTAATCCAGACTGCAGGCATCTTCATAGGTTCTTCTTGAATAGCTTGGCGTTTCACAAATTTTCTAAACATTTGGTATGGTCCGTGTGAATTCTGAACAGAGTCAGGAAAAGATGAAGTCGACGAAATCGGCGTGGCTATGTTTTGGAAACGAGTACTTAATTGTTGCAGCCTTTCCGCCATGGACAGACCAAGTTGTGACAATTTAGCAAAAACAGACACCTCTTTCTGTAGAGATGCTTCAGTAATCAATGGGGTAGAAGCTGTTGTGGTTCCATGCTGTAACAGTTGCCTTTCTCTGTCCCGCTTAATTTTCTCTAGTTCATTTATAAGAAACACATTGACAACATCCGAACCTGCGTTAGTTACACCGGATTGTTGTGGAATGGCGATGCCGATGGAACTGTTTGTCCCAATTTCAATTGGAGGAGGCGATGTCGTGGATGGGCCAGAGTCGAAAGTGCCTGCTTTAACAAGTTGCACGGGTTCTAAGGGCGATGCTTCAATTATCTCATCTGGAATTGATGATGATGAAATGGATGTAGGTGACGGAGACAGTGAAGCGGTAGCTGCTTTATTCGAGGGAAACTTCAGGGGCACGACTAGTTTGTAGACAGGATTAGTATCTTCTTCCACCTCCAAAATTTCTCCCGATATCGCCGACCGTGGTCCTGCGGCCAGCTCGTATGTACCATTTTGTTCGGACGGAGCAGAACTGATAAGTGCTGACCCGGGATGTCCGCGCATGAAACAACACGGGGGCAAGTGAAACTCTGATAAGGGAACTCCTCCAGCAGAAGTGAACACCAAAAGCTCGAGGGAAAAGAAGAGAAATTGAACTTGGCTTGTAAATATAAGGCACTTACTGAAGGAGAGAAAACGTGGAAATTTATTCGCTAACGACATTTTGCAATAATCGAATTTTGGCAATAAAGGAAATTAAAATTTGAAAGTGCAACGCAGAAGGAAAAGCTTCTGCTGTGTTGTAAGGGACTCATGTGTCTCTGTCGTATCCCTTTGAGAGTTGTTGAACTTGTGATTGCTCAGTTTTGTTGTTGTTTCTCTTTGTTGCTCTTACCGTACTGCATTCAGAGGGTGGCGTGGCATTTAGGTGGAGTAAATGGAACAATGATAAAATATAAAAAGTAAATTTTATTTACATAAGCAACTTAGAGCTTCATAATGCATAAAAAGGGATTAAATTAAATTAAGTAGGTATTTTTTCAAACCAAAGGGCTGCTTTGTACACTTGCCATTGTTTGGAATCATCAATTGTTCATTCTCTCATGATGTAATAGAAATAATAATCATGCAGTCTGCCTCTTCCACTTCACTCCACCTTTACTCTGCGAAGAGAGCACAAGGTTCTTGGTAATTTTTTGAAACTTAATTCAATTTCATTTTAGTTGTGCGTAAGTGAGGTGTAGTGGTTCCTTACGTAGTAGGTAGGTATCAAAAATACATTTATTATGGTAATCAACTCAGGTGGTTTCTGCCAAAGTCAAGCATCAGTGCATTTGCAACATCAGAACCGTTCCTTAAGGAGCGTTAAGTCAAAGTATAATTTAATTCAATTGTTGTGTTTTCTACGTACCTACTCCCTTTTGCATTTTGCGGGCGGTCGAATTAGTGACTCGAACTGCTCTGACATCTCAAGAAATTATTATCATGCGATGTGATGTAGTCATTTGTCAAGTGAATTCAAGCCAGAGAGAGAACCCAGAAAAATACCTTTTTTTTTTTTTTTTTTTTTGCTAAGCTTGGGTAGGAGGAGTCAAAGGGATCGAATTTTAGGATTAGGATTTTATATAGAGTAAATACTAGTTTACATATAGGCGAATATTCCTGGCTTCTTACTCTTTCGTACCAGTTCTCCACGAAACAAAGTACAAAGAGCAAACTCACAAAAGCTGCCTCCCCTTGAATTTCTGTTGGCGCTGTCCGTGGTTTTGGCAGTGCGTAGACAAGCCATGCTCCATTATCATTGATGCGAGATAAGATATGAATAGACAAGAGTAATATGCAAAACTAATTAGTTCTTTTTTTTTACTGAAAAGTAAATTAAGATTATTATGGTGTTTTATAATGTTGATTGTTAACTTTGTTTTGTTTAATAATGGTAATAATGAGTTTCACTATTTTTATCTGTCTCTGCACAATTTAAATTTGTCATTTGGCTTTTGTTGTTGTCATTAAGAGTTTTGGTGCGTGACTAAAAACTGTTCCTTTCTCCTTGTTTGTCAGTCAGCGGACCAGATTATTGTGGTGGTTTACATTATTATGTAATTTTGAGTAAACAACATATAAAATGATGTGTGGGTGGGCGTTTAGATGTGTGAAGCGTGTAGTTGTGTGATGCATTCATATGTCATTTGTTGTCAGTGAATTAGGTAGGATTTTTTCGTTGATTTACCTTGCTTGCCTTTTTTTTTGCATAAAATAATGTTACGCGATGTGGCCATTTCAGGAAGTACCTGTCTCACTTTGTCTCATTTTACGTGACCATTTTTTGTGAAAAGTCTTGTTAAGAATGTGAAAAGGCGAGAAGAAGAAGTGTCAACCCTGCTAATTATTCTTTGGAATTTGAGAACTTCCTGTGGCATTGTAACTTTGGGTTGACAATTATCGTTCAGAATGCTCCATGTTGTGTAAAAACATAAAAGGTGTAATGCCGAATTCATAGTGTGACGTGACAGAAAGATGATCATTCCAACTTTTTGATTTTTTACAGATGGCACATCAGAAATTGGCACTCTACAAGCTAAACAGCTTCAAGCAGCGTTCCGTGGCAAGGCTTCCCATGATGAGATCCTTGTAATTCTGGGTGAAATCCCGAACCCACTGGAAGGGGATGAAGGAGGTCCAACTTCTCACAATCCGATTGCAATCGATGTCTTTTCTGAGACTTTGTTTATGCTCGGCTCAAAAAGCATCACTCATGCCCACGCTGCCATAGCCAAGTATCAGCCAGTTTTCAAGAGGATCGTAGAAAATGAAGATGCACAGTTATGCGTGTTGAAAGCCTGCTACATTGTCTGGAAACAAGATTCTCAAATGCTCTCTGTCATTGTGGACATGCTTTTGAAATATCAAATCGTCGAATGCGCTGCTGTAGCTAACTGGGTTTTCTTGAAAGAGATGCAGGGTGACTTTATGAGAATCTACCTTTGGGAAATTCTCCACCTCACGATTCGGAAAATGAACAAACACGTGAGCCGACTCAACTTTGATTTGAATGAGGCGAGAGAGAAGGTCCGCAAGGAAGAAATGAACAGCAGTGAGAGTGAGGATGAGGATGGGGATCAGAATGAGAATCCGAAAGAGAAGGACAGCAAAGATGTTCCCACTGAAGAGCAAGTGGACAAGATGGAAGAGAAGTTGGAGGCTGCACAAGCCGATCAGAAAAACTTGTTCTTGATCGTGTTCCAACGATTTATTATGATTCTTTCGGAGCACATTGCCCGATGTGACACTGATGGAAAGAATTTTGATACTGCTTGGTATCGCTGGACAATTGGACGTCTGCAGCAAGTTTTCATGCAGGTAAAGTAAAAAATAATATATTTTTGTCTTTATATTTTAATAGAGTAGCTCAATAAAAAGTGAATTTGTATAATTGTATATTTCAGCACACTGAACAAGTCGCTCAGTACAGTTCTACATTGGAAACGCTTCTTTTCACACAGGATTTGGACAGGAACATTTTAGAAATTTTCCATCAGTTCCAAGCGCTACGAGCATAGTTTTAGTAAATGCTTCTAAATAAAATAAATATACTTGCACTTCTTGAGTTCAGTTTACCGAACTTTGAGGGTTTAATTAAAACGTGTAAAAAGTAGGGTGCGGACAATGAAAGGAAATATTGCCAAATTCTTAGCAAAGGACTTTTACTATTCTTAGCAACCATGCTTTTAAATGGGCAAAGGGTCATCTTTTAGGCGTCACAATCTCGAAAACGCGCGAGGTTTCCGACATGATGTTTTCGTCGCGAAAACCTTACGAAAACCCCTTGGCCATGGTGCCTTTAATTGTCCGTTCCGTTTATGAAATGCTTGTTACGGTTAAGTTTTACTTATTGTTCTTGTTATTCTTAACTTTTAACATTGTTTTCCCTTTTTTCCTTATTGAAATTATCAATTTTAGCAACTTGATGTAGATTTGAAAACATGATTGTTCCTTTCTTGTAATAAAATACATAAAAGTATTACCTATGTATAATTGTATGGTAATGTGATTTGAAATAAATAAATTATTGTTTCATTTTCAAAAAATCAATTGCTTTAATTTTGTAAGCACCAATCACGTACTACATTGATTACAGTTTTTTCTTATTGAAGTGTGTATCAACGCCTTAAGAGATTTCAAATTTTTCAAAAGCTCATTTTTTTGCTGGCCCTTGCCTACACCAAAACAGTAATCCGGGAAAACAAAAGGCGCACAGCAAATCTTTCAGTCCGAATATTTACATTTTGGAATGTTTCTGAATAATTGTAAGAACATCAGTGACATCATCTTTAGAGCCCATGAAGATTGGAGATCTTTCGTGCAACTTTTTTGGTTGGATGTCCAAAATGGGAATTTTACCGTCGCTGGCAAGACCTCCAGCTTGCTCCATAATGAAGCTCATAGGATTACATTCGTACAGAACTCGAAGCTGAAAACGAACGATAAATTATTATTATAGGTTAAGTTGGTTGATAGAGGGTTGATGAATGCCTTCATTTGCTTTTAACAAGAAACCCAAGACGAACCTTTCCTTGTGGTGCATCCTTAGTTGCGGGATACATAAAAATTCCTCCGTACTTCAAAGTTCTGTGAACATCGGCAACCATCGAGCCAATATAACGTGCGCCGTATGGCTTACCGTTCTTTAAAAAAAGTAGATACCATTCATTGTTAGTGATTGCATAATTATAATTGGAACTCTGTAAACTTGGTTTAAACTCACTGGGGGATTCTTCCTAGAATTGACGTACTCCTTTACAGCATCATCCCAATTTTCCGCGTAACCTTCATTGATACTGTAAATTTTTCCTCTCGATGGAACTTTCATATTTGGGTCAGTAAGAATGAATTCACCTATGGCCTTGAAAGTTAAAAAAAGATTGCAATGAATAATAAAAGGCACTTTATTAAGCATTTTGCTAGTTTTTATTTTTATTACGGGGTCCAACATAAATCCATGTACTCCGTGACCAGTGGATAAGACCAGAGCCGTTGCAGACCCGTACAGCGCGTATCCAGCAGCCACAAGTTTGCGACCTGGCTGCAAGGCATCTTCAATTGAAGGCGCACCTTGCGAGATTTTCCTAGATGATAAATATCAACATTTTATTTCAATAGTGAACATTCATAATTAAATACTGTTAATGTGCTAATCTTTTAAATTTGCAAATTACTTATAAATGGCAAAAATTGATCCAATTGAGACGAGGCAATCAATGTTGGATGATCCATCTAACGGATCAAAGCAGACAATATATTTTCCCTGCTTCTCGGTCTCGATTTCAATTTCCTTGTCATTTTCTTCCGAAACAAGGAGGCAAGTGGTGAAGCTGGAGCGCATCAGATTAATAAAGAGATCGTTGGAGAGGACATCCAATTTTTTTACTTCCTCTCCTTGCACGTTTGTTTCTCCAGCCAAGCCATAGCTGAAATTAGACAAAATGAATGCATTTTAGTAATATGAGATAATGAATCATTTTACTTGTAATGTTTCTATTATTTAATATTTATCATTACAGCTTAGCCAATCCGGCTTTTCGAACCGCACTGGAGATAGCTTTGACAGCAGATTGGATGGTAGATAGCAGCAATGTCAAGTCTCCAGTCGCTTCTGGAGCCCTTGTCCTTTGTTCAGCTAGCACAAACCTTGTTAACGTCATGCAATTGACATCGATAGCCTGACCGTTGGATGTCATGATGAACGTTTAACGGAAATTTTATTGGAAGAGTTTGAATGTGCTGAGTTGTGACTGTGACTGATGTGCAGCAAAGTATGAACCTATTCCTCCTTTTGCTGACGAGAGAGTGAACGAGTCTTTTAGTCCGGCTACAGGTTGGTGACAACGTCTAATGTAATAACTACATACACCAACACTCGCATCGCGATAATGGAAAAAATGCACATTCAACTTACATAAGAAATAAGTTGACTTGTATTCGTCCTCACTCATACCAAGATTCCAAAAGTTATGCATGCGCAGTACAAAAAAACCTCGGGAAAAGCTCCATGACACATGCAAGTTGAACCCATATCAGCAGCGTCTTTTAAGATCAAGCCATGTAAAATAGACTATGATATGCAGATTTATGAATACAAATACAACGCATTTTTATAAGCACAACATGTATAGTATGTGTGCCAATCCCAAAGTAAACTTTTCCAAATAATCAATGTCAGGCACAGGCAATAAACAAATGATAAACAAGTTTTGGGAACGAATAGTGTTAAAACAAGCAGTACGCTTTTACCTTGGTTTGGTACACAAAATCTGTTAATAATAACTTAGGTCTATGGATGGACCAATCTTCTCCCCGTTTTCGTACATATATGTCAAATGAATTTATTAATAATTCCTATACGAATACGGAATACGCATAATGTTTAAGACAATGAACATTTGATGAACCGAAAATGAACTCAACGAATGTCACAGTCACAACGCGAGTAGAATAGATCTGAATTTTGGACAAATATTTGGACTTAGAAAGATGGGACTTTGTACTTTCACGCAAGAAATTAATCATAGTCATAAATGGCTTATAAAAGCTAAAGACCAAAGTTAAAGAGAATGAGAATATCGACCCCACGGATAAAGTTTATGCAAAACTGCAATTTGTGGTTCAGATTCTACGCTTCGTTTGGTTACAAACTTAAAACTACTAATGAGTACAGAGATTCAAATAGTTAAAGTACAATGTGCGGTACTAACCGCATATGTTTGAATCATCATATAATGTGATTGTACTTGGACAGGACATGGTCGATCAAAATGTGATTTTAACATTTTCAACATATAAACTATAGTTAAAGAATCGGTCATCGCTATGATATACAATACATTCTCACTAACTCATCGATAGATCATCTATCATAGATGCATTATTTATATTTAAGGATTGTATTGAGTTGAGACTTTTGTAATGTAAACGCCTACTTCAGCCTTCTATAGTTTAGTAAAATGACAGTAAAATCAGTTTTTCAAACTCTCCGGATAGATTTCAGTTTCAAAAAATCGTATTTTTTATTTCTCTCTGTCTGCGTCTTAAATACAATTACAAAGGTAGGCAATAGTACAATACACACGATACGGTAAGTACAGAAAATTCTCGATTCGTTTTTAAAATAATTTTGCAAAGTTCGCTGCTTAAGTACAAACATGATACAAACCAATATGAGATGATATAATTGCATAAGGTTTTTTGTCACACAACACGAATGTCAAGAAAATTGTAATACGCAACTCTGGCTTCCGTTAAATATCAGTTTAAAAATTTGGGTCATGCTGACATAAGAATCAACAATTGGCAAGTCTTGTAATAGAATGGGTTAATATTATTAAGAAAATACAACCACCAGTAAACAAGTCTTTCCGTTTTCTGAACCAACGCTGAGCCTCAGTGACTGAGGGAGCTGATGAAACTTTGACCTCCGATTGAAAGTTGGTACTTAAAGGGAGTCGTCCATAGGACTCACTAAATCAAACTTGAGGAACTTGTTTCCAATTGTTTCATCACAGATCACCATTTTCACCCGCGATCCTATATTTGGCTGCCCTTCAACCCCAAGGCAAAGTCCCGAGGCTAGATTAAAAATGGGGGTATCCTTTTCCCCTGCTCTCTTCCACTCCTGTGTGCCGCCCATCTCATGACACTTTTTTAATTTTGGAATATCTGAGCCAGCATCCATACAAAGTAATTCGGCCAGAAGGAATTCATGCTTGGTTGTTTCTGACCACCTCTGCTTCTTCTTCGCGAAGTTGGCACATTTTCCCAGAATGAGGGCAGAATTCTTTTGACTCACTTCGTTGGCACATTCGACGCAATAATTGGTTTTACTGAGGCGGAGCATAAAACGCTCGATGTATTTCCGCTTCTCACGGATGTTCCCGCGATGGATCGCTGCATCCCGGCCGTCATGTAGCAAATCTGGATAAATATTTTCTAGATACCACTGGAAAGACTTGCACTGAAGTTTCTCTCTGAGCTTACGTCTGCTGGAAACATCTCCGTAATTCACGTTTTTCGCATCAGGATGAGTCTCGTAGTATTTACTTTTATAATCATCCATCCAGACCTCAGCTACTCTGAGGGAGTTCTTCATTGTGGTGTCCTCCCCTGGAAAAAAGAGAGCAGATGCGGTTAATCCAAGGAAATACAATGAATAATTGGAAAGATAAATTCATGGCATGTTCTAATCCACATTTTATGCAACAGAGAACAACACAAAATGCATTGCGCTCACAATTTGGATTTGCTTGCTGTGCACAACAACATTCTGCAATCTTGTTTTTTAAAACACATTTTAATAGTGATTATCAAGCAACTTGGCTTTTTAAAAACCTGTAACCAATATGGTGGAAGTTTATGAGAGGAAGCAGTATTTTATCTGCGGTAAATGGATTTTGAAGGTTTTGGGTTACCACTACAGATCAGTCCCTTCCAGCAGTTTAAGAATATTTGCACTTTTTGTCAGAGAATTCGCTAACAGCGACAATTTGGTTGACCATTTGAATTTTAAAAATGAATTAAATTGACTCACCTGTTGGACTGCCATAAGGTCTCCGTTTTCTGAACACGTGACCGACTCTCGAACAAGGAATAATTTCAAGCTTTCCTCCGCACATCCAAATGCGTAAACTCATCTCAATGTTTTCCCCTCCCCAAATGTCCATTCCTTCGTCGTACTCTCCTAGTTCCACGAAATATTTTTTATCAATGGCAAATAAACCTCCTGCCATTGTTGGACTTCGAATTGGATTCACAAAGTCTTCAGGCTTTTTAAATTCTTTTCTCTCAATAGTATCCCATCTAAAATGCAATCCCCAGTTGAAGCCTCCTTTCACCAGTGGACTAGGTGAGTAATCGAATGTGTCTGCATTAATCATATCAATAATTGGCGTGACCACGACTTTACTATCTTGGTGTATTCGAGACACAAGCGGCACCAACCAGTTCACATTTGGCTCAACATGAGAGTCAAGAAACACAAGCACATCCCCAGTGGCATGTCTCGAGCCAAAAATTCTGGCTCGAACTAGACCTATCAACATAGACAAAATGTATAACATAAATATCCAACCACAAACTACGTTTAACTATCATTAACCCGAAGAAGAAGAAATAATTTATTTGTGTTTTTGTTGTATTTTCTTCTTAATGCAATCGTTGGTAGTCCAAGCACGGTTGCACTCTTAATTGAATAATTCAATACTATGTAAATCATTCATTAACCTAGTACGTTTTTTAAAATAAATTTACCCGATCTGGAGGGCGTTTTCAGAAGAGTGACTTTCGCTGGAAAATTCTTCTTTGCGTATTCGAAAAGCTTCTCGTGGAGATCGTCCAGGTCGCTAAAGTCGTCCACTAGCAGTATTTCGTGAAGTACGGATGGGTCGGAGCGGTCCAAGACTGCGTGCACAGTTCTGACAAGCACGTGAAACTCTTCGTTATAGAAGCAAATGATAATTGATGCTGATGGAAGAAGTTCAGGTTTAGGGTAAGTTTCGAAGGCACATTGCTGGTGGCGAGTGTCAGGTATTTCCCTATGATAACCGATTCGCTCACTGATAAGAGCATTGAAGGCATGCTTTTTGTACCCTTCGTCTCAGAACTACTTTGTCTTCCAGCGTTCTAATGAGGCCGACTGAATCTAATGCAGAGATCAGTTTGTCATCACCCTTCACGCGGGTCTTTCCTCTTAAACCTTTCACCAGTGTATCACTGTTCTCGTAGCCCTTTTCGGATAACTCGACTAGCTGCCTAAATTTTGCCTTCCACTTGGATTCGTATTGGGGCTGTGCAATAATATCATTGTCGTCGTCATTCGGACTCCCCTTAGTCGGTTTTGGAAAACTTTTTCCTTCTAAATATAAATTTGGCAGTTTGTAGTTGTTTTCGCTGCCAATTGGGGTTGTGCAATAATATCATTGTCGTCGTCATTCGGACTCCCCTTAGTCGGTTTTGGAAAACTTTTTCCTTCTAAATATAAATTTGGCAGTTTGTAGTTGTTTTCGCTGCCGATTGGCCCAAAGAGGCCACGAGTTCGGAGAGGAATATAAGCGTCTTCGTCATTGTCCGCAGTATCCGCGTTCTGTGACGGACTAACTAAAGTCAGATTTCGCTCGGAAGATGAAGTCAGGGTCACGTATAAATAAAGACTAGCTGCCCAAGTGATTGACGCTAATATCACTCCGTACAAGAAGGATCGATGAGTAAATGTGGACATGGCAAATCTTTGAAATGAAGGAAATGTAAAATAAGAGCGGAAGTCCTACACGAATGCGACGATGTGGGTCATTTGGGATGACTTGGTTTATGAGCGCTATTTTATAATTGACACTAAATTATCCAACTTTTCACGAGCTTTAATAAGCGACTTTGTCATTTTTATTTTAAATTAACGCTATATCCTACATCTACAAATCTCGATTATTTTAATATTACGCAGTTTCTTATATGTGATTTTTTAGATACATGTATTTAAAACGTTATTGTAAACTTTGAGTATTATTATTGCTTACATTAATGAATCTGGCTAGTGTATATGTGTGACTTTTTGTTAGAGATGAGAAATACGCTACCCAAAATAACATTACAATGGACATAAGATTGTTTTCCTTTGCTCTGAATGTTATGAATTTGATGACTCATATTTGCCGGTGAAGCTTTCTTTCATCTGCTCAGGTGCACCCCGTAAGTTTCTCCCTTTGCCTAAAATATCATCATCGCTTGGAGTTCTTGTCACCAGATATGCCGAGGATCATACAATTTACTCTTATTTTCATATATCACACATCACAAAATACAAAGAATACGCTCAACATGAATGACACGATTCACCATATTAAGCAATAAATGGCAATAACAATGACAATTGACAGTTCGTTCATTTTCTTGACTTTTTATCTAATTCTTCACCCCGAATTGTCGATGCCTCTATAGCTTGAATGAAAGCATTTCTCACTCCAAAGTTTTCAAGAGCTGCAACACCAGCGATCGTCGTCCCCCCTGGGGAACATACGGAATCCTTAAGTTGCCCCGGATGAGTTAAGCTGGAATCGCCGTTACTTAAGGAGAAGTTCTGCAGCTCCCTTCATTGTTTGCGCTGCTATTTGCATGCTAATGTCACGGGGAATGCCCATCTTCACTCCTCCGTCCGCCATCCCTTCCAACACCGGGAACATCTATGTGAAAATTTGTAAATGCTTAATTGGTAGATATTTAATATTACATTGATGAGGTTTGTTACAATCTTTTCGCTTACAAATCCGATTCCGGAGGCAAAGAGACCGCAGTATGCATTTATCTGGCTTTCTGGGACTTCGTAACAAAGACCAACTGACGATAAAAGTTTTGTTATGTTATTTTTGTCACTGTCCTGACACAGATTGCCCATTGTGTAGACTTTCGTGGAATATCAAACAAACCTCAATTAGATTTAAGAACGTATGATTTGGCAACTTATTTATGAATAGATTTACTATTATTTATGTACCTGACACGCCTGATCCGACCCTCATAGCAATATTCGGCATCACTCTAGCTGCTCTGGTTTTCGGGGATTTTAAATGTGAACCGATCAGTTTTGCGAAATTTTCAAGTGGAAAGCCAGCCATGATTGAGATATGAAATTTATCTGTGGTACTGCTCTTTAACTGAGTATCTTTCAAAGCTGCTTCGAAATACTGCGGTTTGGTTGACCACATCACAACCTCCGAGGCTTCCACCACATCCCCATTTTGAAAGGAGGTGTTGCACCCGTGCCCTTTCCAGTAGTCCAGGTGCGATTTTTCCGGACTGCTTACAGTTACTTGACTTGGTTTTAACAATCCTATTAAATTGAAATTGAATGCACTAATTTGTTCAAATAATAAAACGTACAAACACACAAAATGTTTTTAAACTTTTTACCTTTCTGAATTAGTGAAACCCCGATAGCTCTGGCCATTTGGCCCGCACCTACAAACCCTAAATTGAATCCTAACATTTTGAACTTAATGCAAGTTATGTCAAACTAAATTAAAAGAATAGTATAAATCACATAACTAAAGGTGATGATATGACATGACTAGGAAACAGGAGCGTGATTTATTTCACTGCATTGCATGGACTGAACTAGAATGTGGTGGTGGCATAATGTTTTTCTGTGAAACAGGGCGATTTTACTTCAAGTTATCTTTTCATTATCGATATCGCATTTATTTTTGAAACGCATTTCTTGATACACAACGCGGCATGACTAAATCAATGATGGATATACAAAATATTTTTTGTTATGATTACACTGTGTGATTCACATACAGATAAAGATAACTTCAAAATTCAACGCAACCCTAAATTTCCTACTGACAAAATTAATCTTTGCTTTAATTTTTGGATTGATCATTTGATATCATAGGGCTTAGAGCATATCCAATATGTTTACTATGTGTAAAGGGTTTGATTTTACATTAAAACGCATACCCACATTTAAAACTGGATGTTTACTCAAAGGCTGA
This sequence comes from Cyphoderus albinus, assembly GCA_021029165.1. Classification (NCBI taxonomy): domain Eukaryota; kingdom Metazoa; phylum Arthropoda; class Collembola; order Entomobryomorpha; family Paronellidae; genus Cyphoderus; species Cyphoderus albinus. The sequence continues at coordinate 26,427 of VYYJ01001810.1, forward strand.
AGTATTTATGTCTCTTTATGCTTTTAGGTACAGAGTATTTTGGACAAAATCATTTACTTTTTCCGTGCGCATGATGCTATATGAACCGCAGTAAATATGGGTATGAATAAAATTTTATTAGTATTTACTTGTTTTTCTATCTACAAGTGTGTCAGTCGATAAAATATTCCATACACACAGTATGTCAAAAAAAAGATTTCATTTTGAACTTATGATTCTAAAGCATAACCTCTCATGTAGGTTACTCTCTTTTATTAGTAGTATGGTACATACCTTATCATCATTTTGTGTGTTTGAGGTTAAAAGTAAAAAGATGCATCCAGTAAACATATTCAATCAATGACTCTGATTATGGAACTGACTGAGTGAACATAAACTATTCATCTG
>VYYJ01001811.1:0-26803 GCA_021029165.1 Cyphoderus albinus
TGTATTTACAATAGTGTAAATTTCTTATCTCTTTTAAAAATCTCTTATCTTATCTCTTTTGTCCCTTATCTTATTTTTCTTCCGGCTGGAAATGTTCATGCTGATAAGAAGTTTCTTAACGTTTTCTTTCGTTTAAACAAACGTAAACGAACGAAATTCGTTTATTAAACGAAAGCGTTTAAACGAATCGACAAGCCTAAAAACTCATAATGATCCAAAATTATAAATGATTAATATATAATTGAAGTTAATGATTTACAACGTTATTGACCTTGGTTTGTCAACAAGCCTAATTGTTAGTTGACAAGTGCACATGTACGGAAAATCATGTTAAAAAAAATAAATACTACTTTAGTTCACTGCTTAAATGAAACCAGGATGTTATGAGTATTCCAGCCACTAAAATGGTACAAATTTTTCATTTTTATGGCGTTATTTTGACACTTTATTCTACAATACTTTACTTGAATTGAGTGAAGTATAAAAGGTAAGACCTGGCCCATAAATACTCGTCATTCTGAATGTGATTCTAATATTTCTTTTATGAAACGGATATCAATTGATTTGAGTTGGATGATATAAAAAGTGGCCAGTAATTTTGAAAATTAGTCGTATTTTCATTTTCCTCTCTTTAATAGCATGTTACTGTTTCATAAGTTTAACATGTTTTCAGTAGCGCTTTTACTTGGGTTCTTTTCGGCGGCCTGTGGCTTAGCTGAAATTGATCCGAAAATATTAGCCCGGTTTTTTGATAATGAAGGCGAAGGTGTTTCAGTCATGGTGAATTTCGCTGAAGACATGTATTCGGTGTTTTCGCAGATTGACTCCATGAATTTCTCCAGCATTGCCGAAAGACGTACTGCCCTCACAGAACTACAACAGACATTCACATCAAATTCCCAGGCGCCACTTAAAAGTTTCTTGGATCTCCAGGGGATAGATTATCAGTCTTTTTGGATCACGAACCAGCTCAACATTCCTAATGCCAATCCGTCAATCATCAACAGCATCGCTAGGTTTTCCGGGGTTGCCAAAATTGAAGAAGAGCGTCAAATCGAACCCGATCGACCGATGAAAGATATTGACACAAATATTACACGGTCTGCCAGACAAAACGGTGTGGAGTGGGGAATCCAGAAAATTCGTGCGGATGTTGCTTGGCAGTACAACTATGACGGGAGGGGCAGCGTGGTTGCAAATATTGGTACAAATAATATCAATTTAGAAACTCTCGTAATATAAAGTTTGCAATTTGTAGCTCTAAAATAAAAAAATTAAATTGTTTCAGACTCTGGGGTAAGATGGACACACCAGGCTCTCCGAAACAACTGGAGAAGTGATTATGGTTGGTTTGATCCTTACGACCGAACCAGTAGACCAACCGACACTGATGGACACGGAACACATACAATGTGAGGATATTCCAGCAAGGCTGAGTATTATTCCAGTTAAAAGAAATTTACAAAAATGTTATTTGTTTAATATTTTAAGCGGAACAATTGTCGGAACGGGGGGCATTGGTGTGGCCCCTGGAGCTCAGTGGATTGCTTGCAGAGGCGGTGCGGGTAGTAGGTGGACACAATCCGGTTTGACCCGGTGTGCACAATGGATTCAGGTACAATATCAAATTGAAGCTGGCCTTAAAGTATCAAAATGCATGTATTTTTAGTTCCAAATAAATCAGCTACCAATTCGTATTTAGTGTCCCACAAGAACGGATGGATCAGCCCAAAATTGTGCAATGGCCCCAAATGTCGTGGCAAATAGCTGGAGCTACAATGACGAATCAGGAATGACATGGTTTGATGACGTTGTAAATTCCTGGAGACGTTCTGGAATCATTCCAGTGATGAGCAGTGGAAACACGGGACCTGAATGTATGAGTGCGAGTCGGCGCTATCCTGGAAATAAAAATAATGTCATATCAGTGGGAAACACTGATGATACCGACTCAATTAGTCGCAGCAGTAGCAAAGGGTATTGATAATAACTATAACCTACAATCATATATGCATTTTTACATTCATTCGCACATACTCAAAGTCAAATTTGAATATATTTTTATATAGGCCAACAAGGGATGGTCGTGTGAAACCGGATGTGGTAATGACCATGCGCCTAAATCAAAAATTGTTTCACTGTCAATATTTTAAAATTTCTAATATCAATGTAAATTGAATATTATCAACGTAGTCTGCCCCGGGCACCCGAGTAAGGTCAGCGGGTCATGATGGTGACTCCAGTTACCAAATTATGTCCGGCACCTCCATGTCCTGTCCTCACACAGCCGGAGTGATCGCATTACTCCGTCAGTTAAATCCAAATGCAGACTATGACAAAATTTACTACGCGTTGGCCCAAGGTGCAAATCGCGAGGTGAATACTGGCTCCGCCCAGGCCTGTGGAAATCGGCCTGCAGACAGTTGGCCCAATAATGCATTCGGTTATGGAAGGATCGATGCACTCAATGCGCTTTACTATGTTCAATAATACATAATCTAACAATGACTACAATTAAAGTTGAACTTTAACACTTTAACTCCAACAAAAAATGTGACACTTATCCATTAAAATTTTTGCACTGTGAATCATGAATACTTGAGTCATTCTATTAACAGGAAAACTTTCCAAATTAAAAAATTTACCGGTCATATATGACGCACTCTACAATGTAGACGCCAATGATGATAATGATAAATTGAACAATTTTTCATTATATAAGTTTACATAAAAAAATCTATTGGTGATATGATTATGATGCAGTTACTGAGTAATCGTTATCACGCGTCGACTGGTCCCCTTAAATATGTATGTGTGTCAGGATCATTTGCCAGTGTCACTGTCACTGTCGCAAAATGTCGCAGTAACTATTACTCGTGACTAGTTACCACACACCATCATTTAGATACCGTAAGCCAATTATTATTTATAAGGATCATTATTATCTCTATTTTATACGACGTTATCATTTTGAATTATTATGTCTCGCGTCAAATTAATAAGCTCCTGGGTTTGTGTAGATAAGATTATATATATTTCATTGGCTTTTGTTATCGCCGCTCACAAAAGAATTGATAAACCATTTCCTTAAAAATGCATGTTCGAGTTGAAATGTGTTTAGTTTGTCCCTGGTTTATCGAATCAGTTTACGGCGAAACAGGGACAGCAAATGTCTGAAAATATAAGTAGGTCGCTTTTTGTATCAAGTTACTTGGCAATTTGCAAAATTTATTCGTACATCAGTTTCATAATATGCTATTAACGTTTCAAATACAAAGTTTTCATCGTGTTTAAAGCTAAATATTGTATTTGAATAAGAACCTCATCTTTCTTGGTGTTTCAAAATGACAACCGTAACACCAAAGGTAAGTTTTAAAAATACCTAAAATAATATTGTGTTTATCAGGATTATTTTAATTTTCGTAAATACATAAATAATAGTAAGTGATTTTTAATTACAAATACCTATTGTTTACCCTCGATTTGCCTTTTTATGAGCTCTTTGGTCATCACGGAATTTTTCACGGTGTTTGATATTTTAATTTTTTAACTGGATTCCACCAGACAATGAGTGATTAATAAACAAAAGTGATTAAGGCGTGTCGGCATTTGAGTGATTGATAAGGGTTTATCTGACAGTTCTGTAACTGAACTTCAGTTGAATTAAAACTGAGATTTACTTTGTGCGGAATCATTTATATGATTATACCTTCATAACATGGGCTTTACTTAAGTGCCTACTTACATTTATATCAAATTACAACTAATTGAAAAAAAATACATGACATGTCTAAACACTTCTGACAATATTGATGCTTCCTTAATTAAGTTTTGCACAATATTCAATTTGCAGGACAAATTATCAGGGATTGAAAACCCGACCTTTGTCAATGATGGGTCCGAACCTGATTATAGTGAGATCAAACTTCCTCGCATAGTAAGAGATTAAATGTTTTTAATCAATATTTATTTTTTAGTCTTCAATTATTTAATGGTATATAAATTTCTTACTCGCTTAGGTTACCAACCGCGAAAAGAATGCAATTCCGCCTGTTAGCGTTTCTCCAGAGATAAAAACCATTTCCAAAAGCGTGGACGCTGAAACAAATATTGATGAAGTCGACGACAGCCAAGAAGAACGAGACACTTGGGACAATCCCATTGAATTCCTGCTATCATGCATTTCAATGAGTGTCGGCCTCGGGAATATTTGGCGCTTTCCTGGAGTAGCTGCGAGAAATGGCGGTGGAGCATTTTTAATCCCATATCTCGTCGTGTTGCTTCTAATTGGAAGACCGCTCTACTACCTGGAAATGTGCCTTGGTCAGTTTTCAAGATACGGACAGGTCAAGGTTTGGAACATGGTCCCAATGTTCAAAGGAGTTGGATATGGCTCCATCATCGGCGTTATTTCCCAGTGCTCGTACTACGTTTTTCTGATGGCGCTCACTTCGTACTTCTTTGTAAACAGCTTTGCGAAGGACCTGCCCTGGTCAAAGTGTCACCAGGAAAAGCTTCCGAGTGGCATGCTATGTGAGGACTATGAAGGCAAAGAGGCTGACCTCTACTACAATTTCACGGTGATGCCTCAACTCCCAACTGTGGACGATGGGCTGGGAAAATTTAACTGGCAACTGGCATTGTGTCTCGCCTTTAGCTGGCTCGTTATATTTTTGGTTCTTGTCAGAGGCGTTAAAGGGTCGGGCAAAGTCGCCTATTTTACGGCAATTTTCCCCTATGTCGTATTGATTATTCTGCTCATCAGAGGCGTGACATTGAAAGGGGCGTGGACGGGAATTGAAAAGTTTATTAATCCACAATGGAGCGAACTGAAGAATCCCAGTATCTGGTACGCAGCTGTGGAGCAATGCTTTTTCTCGTTAACCGCGGGTTTTGGGCCGGTGATTATGTTCAGCAGTTACAATAATTTTAGGCAGAATGTTTACAAGTAAGTATACACTTAAACAAATTTTAAATTCTGGCGAACAATGCATTTTGAAACTATAAATGGGATTTTTAAATTTTGCAATTTAGAGATGCTCTCATCATCAGTTTTGTGGACACATTCACATCTCTGTTAGCCGGAATCACGGTTTTTGCGGTGATGGGAAATTTGATGACGGAAAATAATTTGAAATTTGAAGATATCAAAGGTGAAGTAATTGAAATAATATGTTTTAAATATATATAGTATAGTACATAATTAACATATAAATATTATTTAATATATAGGGGGACCGGGCCTAGCGTTCATCTTGGTAATTGCTATTAATTCCTATTTTATATTAAATGATTGAGAAAATTTCATATATACAACATTATCCATGTTTAATATATTTTTGTTTGTTGTTAGTATCCCCAAGCAATTGCAAAATTCGATTGGGTGCCACAGCTTTTTGCCGTGCTATTTTTCCTCATGCTCTTCACTTTAGGCATTGGTAGTGAACAAATCATGCCATGAATTTTAACTTACGTTTAAATGTTTGGCTTGATTATGTTAAATACAACTACAACAATAATACAAATGCCAATATTTATCTAGGTAGTGCCTCATCTCTCGCTGGTGGAGTCGTGACCATTATTTGTGACCAATTTACAACGTGGAAGCGGTGGAAAGTAACTTTGGTTGTTTGTGTGTTGGGCTGCTGCTCTGGACTTCTGTATGTAAATGAAGGAGGAATGTTCATGCTTGACCTTGTTGACCATTACGGATCCGGTTTCATCATTTATGTGATGGTTATCGTAGAATGTAGTGCTGTAAGTTTATAAAAGAAATTTGGAAGTATTTCGATATATGTAACGATTATGTGGACATAACTTTGTTGTGCATTGTTATATTGTCATTTCTACGAAGTCATCATAATTATTTTAAAAAGTAGGCTAAATCCTGTCTCAAGCTAGAAAATATCGATCTTGCTATGATAATAACACGTTGTCTTCTTATACTGAAATTATGGTGTCACGTGAATTTCTCCCGGAAAGTTGATTTAAGTGACACAATTTGTTTGGTGGCCTATAGATATGCTATGCGTATGGACTTAACAATATTTGTCATGACCTGGAATTCATGTTAAACCGGAGTGTGGGAATCTACTGGAGAGTGTGCTGGGCTATTGTGATCCCTGTTGGATTACTGGCGAATCTTATCTATTATTTGGTGACGGATCCCGTGTTCACATACAACGGAATTTCTTATCCAAAAGTGGCTACAAGTAAGATAAAGATAAAAATTGCTATGAAAATGCTGTCTAATCTTTTTTTAAACTAACAATAAAAATATTGACGTAATTCTGTTTTTTTAAGTTTGTGGATGGCTGCTCACCGCTTTCGCTGCTGGGATGGTGCCAGCTTGGGCTATTCATGCAGTGCTCACAAGAAAAGCACCAACTCTTAAGGGGGTAACAATAACAATTCTCGCTTTAATTAAATCTATCAAAAATTGTTATTTTACTTATATTATTTGTTTATTAATATAATTTTTGTTGGTCTGTGCATTAGAAAATTCGTGAGGCTCTGCAACCGACGAAAAGATGGGGGCCACAAAAACCCAAACTTAGGAAAGAGTGGGAAGCTTTTAAGGCAGAGAAAGAAGCTACCACAAGGAGACGCTTCTTTATATTTTGAACAGAATTTTAATATAGTATTACTGTTTTGAATTAAATACCAGACCTGAATATAATAGGTGTTTAACCGATGCCATATTAAATATTATTCAATAGACTTCACCGCTTCATTTTTGTTAACGATTATGATCATGACGCTTTTACAAACAATAATGTATAAATTATTAATGTGGATGTAAATGAAAATAAATTGATGGTCGTTAAATCATTTCCGCTTTCGCCACATGTGAATTTACATATTAGTTCAAGTAATAAATCGAACATCGAAGAAAGCTGAGAACTAATCAAAAGCAATTTGTTGAATCCACGAGAAATTAAAAACAGATTTTAAAACAAAAATCTCCTACAATACCAACTGCCCTGACAATGGATCGACTTCTGGAATTGAGACTCAGATACCACAACACAAATGAAGAAATAATTCTGGGCGAGGAATTTGATTTTGCAATACTTTCCTCTTCTAACTATCGATGGCACAGACAATGTACGAAATTCTTTGTTAATTGTCACATTAAAGGTACAGTTTACTTCTCTGTTGTTTTCGCGTTGACTTGGTATATGGTAGGGGAACCAACGAGCATAGCGGACAAAATTGCTTTATACTCATTTGGGATTTTCTGGATTCTCTCCATAACATGGACGTGTTTGCTTCGGTTTTCTACGTCAACAGTAAGTAATTTCACACTGCTATGTTCCTATAAAAAAGAGTTTCAATAAATTAATAAATTGGTGGGCCAACAGATTTGCAATAGATCCACCCGACTGATTTGTTTTACTCTATGGAGATGGGTTTCGTTTATCCATATTATCGTCTGTTGGTACATATCTGAACAATATTATGCCTGCTTAGTTGAGTCTGTATCACAAAATACTTTAAAAGTTGTCAATTATAATTCTCGACCTTTATTAATACTCACAGCGTTATATGTGGTCTTAAATATGATTTATTCTTTGTACGAGCGACATAACATTCAATATTTGAGAGAAAGATGTCGTCGATATGTGTTAAAGTAAGGCAAATGGCCAATAGACAAAAACACTCCAAACCACTAGGTTTTATCTTTATTTAAAATCGATAGATTAAATGAGAAACGTTACTTCCGTCTTCAAATAATAAATTGATCTTCATTTTCATCATTTTTGTGTGTTGGTAAATGCCAAAGTAAACTGTTTAAATTAGGTTGATATGTTTATAAATTAGAAAAAGTTCTTGGTAATATGATAACGGCTAAAACTTTTTTGTCCTTAAAACCCCAATATTAATGGAATTGTGAAATTTGAGGAAATCAAATGTTTTGTTTAAAAAATGACTCTTGTTATGTAAATGGTTAATTTTGATGGTTTACTTCTCAATTAATGTTTAGTATCGCAAAGTATAAATGTTTACACCGTCGTATGATATTATTGATTTTGTTAATTACTACAAACTGAATATTATTTTAGTTTGTGTAAGGCTTTGTTACGCTATGCCAATTTTAAACAGAAATACAAAAAATGTGTCTGAGTTTAGAACCGAACAGGTGAAAGAAAAAATAAAAACCATTATTACTAGCAAAAGTACATTTTTTAGTTGTTAATTTGGAAATATAATAATAAATTTTGAGAAACATCAGTTTTATTTTTATTTGGATAAATTCTTATAATTACCATATCGAATGTGTTTCTTGTGAGTAGGAATATTTTCTATTATTCGTATTTTTATGGATAAAAACCTTAACTTTACAACAGTACACAGACTTTTATTCGCGTCCACAAAAATGTATTCTTATTTGAGTTTATTTTTTCTAAAATTGTATCATGTAAGAAAATAAAAATTTGCATCTACATTTACGCATGTAATAATTTAATCAACTTTATCGTGATATAAAATATCTTTTTTGTACAATGGATAATAAAAACTCTCAGGTTAACGATTATGATCATAATCATGACGCTTTTACCAGGATGTATAAATTATTAATGTAAGATGTAAATGAAAATAAATGGATGGTCGTTAAATCACTTCCGCTTTTGCCACATGTGAATCCATTTTTAGTTCAGTAATAAATGTAACATCGAAGAAAGCTGAAAACTATTTAATAAAAACCAATTTGCTGAATCCACTAGAACTTAAAAGCAGCTTTTTAAACAAAAATCTCATAAAATACCAACCGCCCTGACAATTGGACCGACTTCTGGAATTAAGACTCAGATATCATAACACAGACGAAGAAATAATTCTCGGGGAGGAATTTGATTTTGCAATTCTTGCCTCTTCTAATTATCGATATCACAGGCAATGCGCTAAAACCCTTGTTAAATATAGCATTAAAGGTACAGTGTTAGTGTTTGTTGTTTTCGCGTGGTGTAGATATATGGACGGGGAACCTACGAGCATAGCGGACAAAATTGCTGTATACTCATTTGAGAGTTTCTGGATTCTCTGCACAACATGGGCCTATTTGCTTCGTTTTTCTACGTCAACAGTAAGCAATTTCACACTTCCATATTGTTAGTTTTAAAAAATGTTTCAAAAAATAAATTTTGGTCGGCCAACAGATTTACAACAGATCTATCCGACTAATTTGCCTTATTCTATGGAGGTGGGTTTCGTTCATCCATATTATCGTCTGTTTGTACATTACTGAGCAATATTGGAAAAATGAGTCTCCATCAAAAAATAATTCAAAAGTTGTGGATTATGATTTCTGCGTTTTATTAGGACTCACAGCAATATATGTGGCCTCAAATATAGTTTATTCTTATATATTATTTATGCCACTTTGCACTGAACATTTGAGAAAACAGTGTCGACGATATATAAAAGACGATGTTAATTTGTCTTTATCCACCTAAATACCGTAAATAATCAGGCTATAAACTATTTCTTGCGAAAAAGTGAGCAGTATGCTTACATCGTTCAACTAATAAAATGATAATACAAATTATAATAATACAGTTAATAATAAAAATTATGACGATGACGCAATTGGAACGAACATTGCATCAACAGTGCTAATATAATATCAAAAGTGGAAGAGTCAAATCGACGAATATTTAAAACAAAAAATATTACTTCTGTCTTCAATAAATTAATCATTATTTTGATGATGTTTTGCGCTTTAATAAATACCAAAGTAAATTGAGTTTACTGTTTAAATTTGCTTGACATGTTAAAATTAGAGATAGCTTATGGTAATATGATAGTTACAAACTTTAATTACAAAGTATATTTTTTAGTTGTTAATTTAAAAATATAATATAAAATTTTGAGAATCCAAAACAGCTTTATTTTAATCGTATTTTTTAAAAATTACTATATCGAATGTGTTTCTTGTTAGTGGAAATGTTTTCTATTATTGGTAAATTCGTTTTGATAAAAACTCTACCTTTTCAACAACTGTAACTTAACAACACTCACGTTAACAAAAATGTATCCTATTTAATTTTATTTTCCTTAGATTCTACCATGTAATAAACAATTTGAAATTTGCATTTAAAATTAAATTAAACATTAATTGTAATTTAGAACCAACTTTTTGTGCAATGAATAATAAAAAATCCTAGCTAAAAAATTATGCCAATCAATAAAACGAGAACAAATTTAATGAGCTTTCAATTAATTAAAAATTACATTTTGTCCCTCCTAACTTTTACATAACATGGAGCTTTAAATTTCAAGTAGCAGCAGATTTTTATTTGGACTTTTCTGAAAACGTTGCATCATCCTTGGTTTGGCGACAAACTTGTTTCAATTCCCAAATGTGCTCCATCACATAGTATCCAGCCACTAGCCGAACCGCGATGGAAGTTGACGACAGTGACCACCACTTAAGAAAGTGCAACAAAATGGGAATGATGACGTTCCAAACAAACCAGTACTGTGAGTGTCGCAATTTTTTCGGCGTCTCATCATTCTGCGAAACAAAGAAAATAAAACTTTTTATATGAAATTATTAACGATATCGATCATTAAGAAACTCATTGACAATTGAAACATTTTTTACCATATCTATGGAGGCAGCATGGAACAAATATTTAGCAGATATAAATGTGACGGCTTCAGGAATTGCATAAAGCCAAATGTAAGGCGCCAGCGCTATCAAAAACTGGGCAGGTGTTTCCAATTGCAAATATTCATTTACTGCCTTAACCTCTCTGCAGTTCGTGAAGTTGAGATAAAATGATCCATTAACTAGGGTGATCAAAACACTTGGTGGCTCATCGTCAACGGTGACTCTGACCTCGCCTCTAAACCACTTTGGATGTTTAGAAGTGGCGCTGGTATTAATTTTGTTTCCCCACTCCCTGTTAAAAACAATGGCGTTATCCTGATCCTCCCTTGGGTGAAAGAACGCAACTTCCAGCAAGATTAGGCCAAACCAAATGTACCAAATTGTGGTGAAAAAAGCAATAACAACGTGAGCTGCCGAAATCAACCGGGTAAATTTCCGGTCCCACTGTCCCCACTCACTGCCCGAATTTTCTTTCTTTTTCATTTTAGTAGAAATATTTAAATGCAAGTTTAGATTATTATTTTTTTAATCTTGTTACTAATTATTTGGGTAGTGTGTCAAAAGTCGCTCGGTTAATGACTATGTTGTTTTGATGTAACCGACAACCCACACACTGCGAATGTCATTACAGGTATTGTCACAATGTACATGACATGTATATGTTCAAATGTAAACTTTCTGAAACATTGTACAATTCTTGTACCTCGGGAAAGCATGTTGCTGGCATGCGTGGGTACAGGTGTATAAAGGTGACTGCCTTAAGGCACATGTTACTTCTTTAGTCTTTATTTTCTTCTGATAAAGGTGAAGGCTAACAAGGCAAACAGGGCCCGCAGGACCTTTACTTTTTACTTTATTCATTGCTACTGCTTGTGCTGAGAAAATATTGTGTGAAGGTATAGGAGAAAAAAAGCCTTTTATGCTTTAATTATTTAAGGCACCTTGTTTACTAGGCATTGCATTATCCTGTAAAGTTCCATTTTTCACATCAACGGATGCTTCACCAGGTATAACGCGATGAGCCCTGTTATTATTATAATATGTGGGATATATAATCATACCACTGCACTATGTACAAAAAAGTGCATTTTCTTCTAGGACGAGTATAGTTTATATATGTATAAAGGGCATTTTCAGTTAATATTGTTTTCTGAAAATTGCTACATTAGCATTACAATATTTAATAAAGCCATATGTATAGGTTCCTAGGTGAAAAATTGTATCAGAGAAACATAATTTCAGGGGACTACGTTACTACCTTTGCCTGGTCAAAAGAAAGGTGAGATATTGCTTCTATTTAGGCATAAAAACTACAGTAAAACTGGAAATGCTCAGGCAGATCCAGACGAAATAAATTGTTATTGTTGCTCAGATAATCAGACAACTTCACAGTACAAGCCATAAGAATCTTGGTTGAAATTCAGATTAGATTATTAGTAATTAAATCATGTATCATCTTTAGCTTTACAATATTCATACTTTGTGAATTGAGTTAAATATTAAAACATTCATATATTGTATCAATAATTTGCAAATTAGTTTATGTTTTGTATCATTTATTTTGTACATCCCATAGCGCATATAATTATTTAAATCTACTTAAATTATTTTGAAACAAATATTTTGTAACAATTTGAAGTTCAAGCTCGGAACAGCACATTATTTGACATCGGGAAAGAATCCATCTAAATTAATTGCTATGCTATCTGACACTTTGTCTTTTTCCTGTTCTTTCACAATTTTAAACATTGTCATTTCTTGAATAAACTTAAATACAAAATAGATGGGAATCATGGTAATAATTATTTCTGAAATACACAGGAAAAGACTAAACCAAATTGTTTTCCATGTGAAGATCAACTGCAATGTCACAGTGACCATTAAAAGAACCAAAGTTAAAAGTATCCAAAACCAAGCCATAGATAAGCGGTTAAAGATTGGACGTTCCTGGTTAAAAATTACATAACCATTAGTTAATTGTTAGGTAAATACAAAATACATTTATAAACTGCTCTGGTATTTTTTCAAAAACTTACTGGGTTGTCCGCGACAGAATAGAGCAGTGCCACTGCACCAGCCGACGGGAGCAAAAAATCCATTACAACATGAAAAGCTTGAAGGTCAGCAGTAGTAATATTGATTGATGTTCCATTACCACCGGTAGAGTTACTGTGAAATGGGAATGAACTTATTGGGGCAAACTGGAAAGAGCTGTCGATATCAAACACCTCAGAACAAACTAAAACTGCCAGACATAGGACCTCCATGATTCCGATGAGTGTAACTGCCATTCTATATTTGAACCGGTGAAGAGCTTCAGACTCGATAATCTCCACTCCATTGAACCCCTCCATTTCCCCCACGTGGGAGGTACACACGTACATAATATATAACATTTTTTAGTTTGGACAGGAAGAGAAAACAACTCTACTTCACACAGGAGAAAACAAAATAAAATACTGACTGAACTTCAGCATGTTTGTTTTTTAGCATTGGAGCTGTGATTGACAGGGGTGAGACTAATTAATAAATACTTCTTTAAAATATTAAGCTAGCAAATACATATTTTGATATGCACAGGTTATGTAATGTACCACACGTGTTAAGCAATTTGTATTAATTACGCTAAGAGACGCTAATATTATCTTTGGCCATTAACATTTCAATATTGGTTTGGTAACAGGTTAAAAAATATGTGAAATATTATTAACCAGTAGACGTGGCAAAAATCTACACACCCACTAATTTGAACTAGTAAAATAATTGTTAGCGTTATAATATCCCAAAAATATCTAATTTTAGAACACATACTCTTTTTTTAAATTTCATTCATATATTCATCATGCAGCAATTGAAACTACTTAAAAAACATTGTTAATGATCACAATGTCATATAATACACGTATATGTTTATGAGTTGCAATTTGAAATGTGAAACAGTTTAAAATTATGGACGTCGTTGAACTGACACACTGATTTGTTAATAGTTGTAACTGAGTGTGAGACTCGTTTTTACTTAGGTATTTACAGTATGTGGTTTATAATAGGATAGGATAGGATTATCTATAGGATTAAAGATATAAGTAATAAGCTAGCATCAGTTGGAACATTATATTACATCCAATAATAATTTCTTACCAATATAAATTTTATATTATAAAAATATCCCTAACGTTAATAATAACTGGTCAAGTAGTGAACAGTGGAAACTGACTATTGCTAGTCACAATGATGTAGCACCATTGTAAATATTATCACTTCACTTCAAGTGTAAATTAACTTATACAGTCAACGAAAAATATGTTATCTAACGAAGACGAGGTATTTTTAGTTCGTTGACGCAAAAGTAAGTTGTATGTATGTATGTCTCTATTTTTTCCAACTCGATGATCTAATTTTAGACCGATTTTTTGTTACAACAAATTATCTCTTCAACCGCGTGATAACTAAAACGTACCTAATAATATACTGACATGTTAAATCATAATTACCGGTAATGTGAGAAAATGCACGTAATATTCTCGTGTAGATTTTCGTCATTTAAGTAGTTTAAAGTCGTCAATCCCCTAACACATCCAACATATATTTAATTGTACGACAACTTAATTTTTTCCTGCAACTACTGACTGGCTCGACTTTACTCCTGCTTATCACTTATTACAACTACTACACGGTTCGTGTCACAAAAACTTGCCATAAACACTTCATACAAACGACAACATTTCTCTCCAGCAAGCCAGGTCACAATATTTTTTGCTAGAGTGGATAATTTTTCTCTGCTGTAAGATAGCACCTTTCTGCGTACTTCTATAAAGAACGCTAAATTAGTTATACCAATTAATAACAGGTAGACATAAAACACAACTGCGATGTTATCTTTCACTGACAAACCTTTCCCGTAGTTTTCATTATCCATTTTTGCCAAATTCACATTAGATTGCCACCCTGAAACTCTTTTATACCACTTATGCCAAATAAAGTGCAGACCTGCTTGCTCGATGCTATGATCTCTTTTCAGGAAAGTTGATACAGGGACGGGTATATTTCTGAAACTCCAGCCAGTTGGCGGTAGCGATAGTGGTTTTTGGCTTACAGCGACGAACTTTCTTTTTTCTCTGCTAAGTTTTTCCATAAGGCGACTTTTGCCACGCAGAACATCTACATATGTTCCAATGAAGGCGGTTTTCTTACATTGAGCCAGGCTTGCAATTACAAATGAATTATTCGTATACTGCATATATTTCTGAACTGACTCTGGTTGATTTATTTTATGCATTACTTTTGAAACCAATTTCTCCATTGCGGTAGTAGCATTAAAAGGAAATAGGTACTCCAACTTGAATACTCGCAACCGCCTCGAATATGTTTTTTGCCCCAAAAACGTTTTGGTTATGTCATATGTCATTTGATCTAACAACTGATTCAACTGCAAGCGGATTGATACTAACGAGGAAACATCTGTCGCTGCTGCAATTGGCCTATCAAAGTATGAAAAATTGCGTTCAACCAATTCGTCAAAAGTTTCAAATTTCCTGATTCCAAGTGGAGCCGTTATGCTTGTGATATTATCTCCTTTATAGAGATTTGTTAGAATCACTCCCATGAGAAACCATGCAGCAGCTAACCATCGATGCTTCCAGATGTAAAATCTACTTGGTACTCCCTGTTCAAGAAAGGCAATGAAGGGAAATGCTATTGATGTCCATAAGGCACCTTTGTAATTATATGCATGCATGTACAGGACTGCGATGGACAGAAGCCAGATATTAAAAAGCAAGACCCAAATTGAAATATCGAAAGCGTTGAAATAGCCAGCGAATGAAAGACCATCAACCGAAGCAAGGCCATCACAAGTGACAAAATGATATTCATGCGTATCTCCTCTGATAAATTTAACCGCATGATCAGCGGGTCCAATGCGTACTAAAGGCAGTCTGTACATCATCTGTAACTCTATGGGTTTCTGCGTTTGGTTTGGAAACAATATAGACACCAATATATTTTCAACACTGGGAGACCCATTCCAGTTCCTCATTTGGACTAATTCATTGTCAGAAACAGAATTCGTACCATTTCTAAATGAATGACAATACAAGCACACGTATGTCCAAAATGTTTGTTCTTTTTTCATGTGAATGCTGAATTGATACTCCACTTCCTGCACTTGATTTAAATTAACATCAATTCTTGTATACAGGTAAGGCAAGCCAGATAGAACAACACCATTATAATATGGCTTACCCTTTAGCTGAAACCGTAAAGTGACTCGATATGCTTCAAACAACGTGACATGAAAATTCTTGGTACTAGGAGGGAAAACAAAGTAGAGGACAGAGGGCTTCTCATGTGAGTTTATATGACAGGGTTTAGCGCAAGAAAGATTTTGACTGTATGTGCAATTCTGTCATGTTCCAAGTGTTCATATTCAAAGTATCTGAATGGATGATTCTCAAACCGAATTTGCATTGTCTCACTGTAGCCAACAATTACCGTAAACAAGAGCGATCTGAATCCAACCAATGACTGAGTCTTTCTCAATCCCACGTCTCCCATGGGTCTAAGAGTTGTGGTGGTTACGAAGAGAGATTCTGGAATAGGTTGTTGTGAATCATTCGACTCCCACATACTTTCAAACCTCCAACCGGATCTGCAGTTTTTTGGGGAAATGTAAACCATCACATCGCATATAGCACGGGGCGGCGGCTTGGCTGTCATTTCCGAGACAAATCCCTCTTTTGATTCAAGAGCAAAGAAAAATCTTCCACAGGAAGCTACAGAATATCGACTACTTTTAGTGAAGCTATATCCAATGTTTGAGTATATTGCAGGAAATTTCAGTGGAGTTAGTTCATGCATTGAACTAAACTTCTGAAATAATTAAATAAAAAAATTATATTAAGATCAATAAACCCTACCCATTCGGATGATTTAATTTTGTTATAAATATAAAGGTTTACCAGTTCCTTCAGATACGCTTGAATTATATGTACTGTACATGGGCGAAATATTTGAAGGTGACGTTGAATATCCAATTCCTCTGAAATAAATGAACTCAGTGCCGAAACACCATTTTGAAATTCTACTCTCTGAGAAGCACAAATGATAAGTGTACAAATTGTAGCAAGCTGCATTATTTTAGAAAAATTGCACCAGATATTGTTAAACTACGACGTCATAACTGTGTCAAAAGACAAAAATATTAAAACCGAGTTATTTAATCCTGACCACTTTTGACATTTCTCTTTGCATTGTAAATAATATGTGGAAAAGAAGTTAACGTTAGAATGTAAAAATATCATTTGAGATAGATAAACTCTAGCCTGGTTATCCAGTTTTCAATTATACGACTGGTATTAATTTTACTGAAACGCTTTTTACTCTAATACAAAGAGTTGTTGTGAGTACTACAAAATACGAAGTTTATGCTTTAGCAAACTCTAGTTTGAAAATTGTACTAATCACTTACTACATTAGCCAGATGAGTTAAATAATCTCTGATGTAGTTCATATAATTTTGACACGTGCTAGGAGTTGTCCCTCAAAAGTACTTTGCAATCAACCTACGTTACAAACGGCTAAACAAAGACAAACTGCTGACCACTTTATTTATTGTAAATTACGTATTTGTGAACTCTAATTCTGAAAACTGAGTGATCGCAAATACAGATATAAATATTACTACGATTTTTACCAAACAATTTGAGTATCAATTTGACAATATTTACAGTTTTGATTTGTTTATAGTAGAGCATATTTAGGGTACCCACTCTGAGTTGATACAAATTCTTGACGATTATAAACTACTAGCACTTGTACCCGATGTTGTACGGTGGAAATTCAGCTAACAATTTGATTTACGATTAATATTTTAATATATTCCTTATAGATTATAGATACAAATAGCGGTGACCAAATCAATTAATTCTGTTAAGCGTTTACAGGAATTCATTTCAACTTAGAATTCATGTAATTACTTAATAGCTTTTTGATAGACAATATTTTTTGCCAACCCCCTTTATCAAGCGTTTGAAAATGGCAAAAGTAACTGTCAATATTAAGATTTAGATTAGATACCGTAGCTTCAAATATATTCTATTTAATGAAATGATTGGTTCACACATCCCAAAGTTTAAAACAAACAATGACAAACACTTGGGGCATCCATTGCTTATAAGGCAATAATTCTCTGTACCAAATTTTGTCAAGGGATTTATTTTAAGGTATGTTCCGGTTGATGTGTGGTGACCCCAAAGGGTCATTGCCAGTAAATTTTATAAATTACCATATAGACAATAGACCTCTGCCCAATTTACCCTGACTTTCTGTGATAAATCATGCACAAATCGGTGAATCCAGTACCTAACCTATTTAAATATTTACCTTATTTGGGGGACATAAAAGTAGTGAAAGACGTATATTCACTCTCACCCCCTGGAACTACTAATAAATAAAGGTGCTGCAATTGAACCTAAATTTGCTATACTGGTGAATAAGGTGTCGCTGGTATGAATCCAATGACGGATTTTCTTAATTACGTTGTTTATTTTATAAATAATTTTTATTTATGCAAACACTGCAAATTTGATTTGAACAAATTCATTCATTCTCGTTCTCAGTCTTGTCATGTCATTCAGTGAGTTCAATGCGACAGTAATAAAGAACTAAACCAATAACCTATAACCTGATATTAAACCCTGGCCCTATATTAACCCGTAACCTGATTTTCACTATTAATATTATAGTTTCCCAATATCAGAACCCTACTTTTTGTTAAGCCACTTGTAGTAATTTCATTTAGAACGTTTTATTCTGTGAGTGAGATATAGTGAGTTGTGAGTAATCCGGAATGTGAGGTTTATAACTTTAGCAAACCGTGGCCTGGAAATTGTACTAATCACGTACAACATTACGAAAATTGAGTGAATAACCTATTACATAACTTAAGTAATTGAGACACGTGTGTTTGATCTTGGTCTTTAACAACACTATAAAATTGGCAAACCAAAACACAAAGTTAATTAAAATGTTTAACGTTTCGTATTTGTGGATTATAATTTAAGCAACAGCAGTAACCGTAAGTTCTTTCCCGCATTCCGCAGGTCTTTTATTATTTGTACAAAACTTCATTTCAGGTTAGTCAGGTTAGTGACCGAGCTGGAGAAATTATAAACATTTTTTCGTAAATTATGCAACATATCTCAAATTTGACAAATGGATGGTCTACTACTAACAATAAAAATATAAGAATGCAAACGACAATACTAAATTTCATGTTACCGGATGGTTAAACATGATTTTGTTCAAGTAACGACGTATGAAATTTGCATTAATTCACAGGCATACGGTGTTTGATAATCATTGCGAAACGTTTGTACAATTGTACTATTTTACAGATTTGTTTCATCTAATAAATTTTTGGTCTATATCTCCATATCTTGAGATAGGTCAGATCAAATAGGGCTTTGACAAATCTTGACATAAATAATACTAAATTGCGGTATGCTACATTTTATAAAAACGTAAATGCCAAATATATGTTGTTTGAAATGATTTAAAACATTTTAAATAATAAATTACAAATAAACAAATTAAACAAATATGGCTGATTACGAAACATAAGCAATTATGTGTTACTGGATTAATCTTTTAAGCCAATTACAAATGTTTCCATCACTTGGAAACATGATGTTAAACTTTTAATTTTACAAATCGCATAATTTCCCAGTAACAGATTACTCTAAAACGGAGTGGTATTGTTTTGAGTCTCTAAAGCAAGTCTAATTCGGCTCCACCATTCATAATATAGGTTCATATAATGATTTACATGAACACGCCAGGTAGAGGGCTTTTATGCCTAAAAACGTCTAACTTCAGAGTTACTTACATTATTTGTAAATCTCATCACATAAATCAATATTTAAATTTTTACGAAACTCGTATTTCCGAGAAACACTTGAGTTGAGTTGCGCATTATGGTTGGTATAATATTTAATCAATTAACTGGAACATCCGTCAATCAAGATAATCCCAATACAATTGTAATTTTAACTTCGCCTGACAGATTTAACAATTTGTTTCAATTCAATTAACCCGAATTTAGAGAATTTTTCATATTTGAAAGTTAATTTCCAAGTAGGTCACCCAATGACAAATGCTATGTTCTTTACTTATAGTAACATTTCGTGGTAATTTCGCGGCATCTGATAAGATTATATTATCATACCAATTGCAGCTCATTTTTGCAGCGAGAGTGATGTTTTCGCACTGGAATTGAAAGACACCCTGCAAAAAATGTGAAGATGAATTGAGAAAGCCTGCAAATGGCTTTAAGGATAATTATATGGGTTATCCTCTTGATTCCCAAAATTCGAACCCAAAAAATTGGGAAATCCCCAAGACATTGTCTTGAAGACAAATATAATTGTCATGAAATTTCAAATATCCAATGTTGAAAAAGGTGAAGTGCCCAGGAATAGGAATCACGCTTAAAAGTCGTATTCTTCAGCTCAGTACAATATTTTTCGTCGTCAAATTTTATTACATAATATTGTGTCTTTGAATTTAATCTGATGATGAATGATAATGCTTAAGTCATACAAACAAAAACCGATATATATATTATAGTGTATTATGAATTGGATTATTTGATTTAATTGTTCAAAAAAATTATTTCTTTAACTTGAACCATGACTAGGAAAAAAATCATAGATATTGTGAAACATTATCTTACAGAACGAAGAAACAGTGTGGTTTACAATTGATTGGCTGTTATTGCTGATCTAAGTTACATTTTACATTGTAAATTAGATTCTTGTTTATGACGTGGCTGTTATTTTTAAATGCGGATAATTTTGGAATACAATTACAATTGGTATAAGCTGGTACACAATAAATCAATACAATTCAACGTGATGGATGAGAATTGGAGCGAATACAGAATTTATATTCGAAATTGCATAACTACACTGGTAACTAACTTGTTGAACAAACCTTTTTGGATTAGTTTCAGTAAAATTTAGGCATAAAATTTTCGTGATTAAATTGTAAAATTATGAGATGACTGAGTCTAAAATAATGAGTAATTATTTTCGGGGTACATAATAATTTAAATCCCTGCCAAAGCCACGTCCACATTCTCCTCCTTTAGATTTGTCAGGTGCCTTTATAATTCTCGTTGGCACCTCATCTCTGCCACTTTTTTGCGTGACGGGCTAAAACCAATAAGCAATAATGAAACTATTTTTCCATTCTCAACATGATATCTAGAGTTGTGATTACTTGTGTTTTAAGAAATATTTTGAATAAGGTTGTACGTGACTAGTTTGGTCGACTTTTTATTTGTTTATGAAACTTACGAAAATAATTACAGATATTAAGACAGATTTATTTCACCCACGTGTCATGCCTAAACGCAACAAGTAGGGTAATAAGCTTTTAATACTTACCAACATGTCATAAAATATTATTGCAATTATTATTATATGCGAAATAACCATGCATTCTGTTAAAACTCTTACTAAAAGCAATGCGCCAAGACAATTGTCAACAGGTTTTGTTGGTGCTTTAAGAGACCGGATGTCGTAAGTTGTGCATTGATTGCATGTCCTTGTGTTCATTGCTAACCATAAATATTGTGCATTTTTGGTGACACTTCGACAATATATTATTATTTCCACTACGTGAAGTTACAATTTTCAACTGAAGCCGCTTTCAAATTGAAATATCGACATGTGTCGACAGCAGGAGAAAATTGTGAAACGAATTGGAAGCCAAAATAACCTTCGGAGGGACGAGTTACTTTTTGAGGAAGAAAATGAAGTGGATATATCTGTGGAGTTATCAAAAAGTGTAGCAAAAATGGCAAAGAATGAACTTTTATTTCCCACATTCTGCATGATTGCTCTGGTATTTGGAGACCACATCTGGATGGTTAACCCGGGCGGAATTGCACCGAAGACAGAGAGGGATAATATCATATGGATGACCGTTCTTTCCTTCGTCAATATTTTCTCTGGGGTCATGCTCCTCTATTCCACTTACGAGGTACAAAAATAATCTTTCTAAAAGTAATAATAGAAATTCAATTCATTTTCATGCGAATTATTTATTATAAATCTTATTTTGTGAAAAATTACAGCGACTGTCAAATCAAAGAAAAATAAGACATCTCATTACATGGGGCTTACTTCGTTGCCTAAGTAAGGTCATCGTTTATATTCTACTGAAACCAAAGTTCTACGGAGTTTTTAAAGGTGTCAACATAGATTGTAGTTACTTATTTCTACTTACATTGATTCCTTTCATTATCACACGCTTCATGGTATTCGATATTGTCCGTGTTTACGCCGAAGAGATTTGGTATCAAAGTTGCTAGATATGATACCAATTTTAATAAGTAAATAAAGTTATTTATTGGCTACTTTATCTAGAAAAATTCTAGAGAGCTGCAAAAATTTCAATAAGATTCATAATTTGCAAATCTAAACAGTGCTGTCGATTTTTATGAAAGTTTAGATAATATTATACAAATATTTTGCTGGTGGCATTTATTTTTATTACCTAATTTAGTTACATTACCATTGCTACATATTGAAAGTGCCGATCACTTTTTCTTGTTGCAGCTGCATTCTTTCTGGAGTATATATTAAAATAGTGAGCGATTAAGTGTCTGAATGAAATGTTTACGTTGCTGACATTCCCAGGGAATTATTCCCTCATGACCTCATGACCATTTCTGTTACTGTCATTATTTTTGCTGCACGTTTCACTTCGCCTTATCATGTGAGTTGTAATTTGAAAAATATCAAAAGTAATATATACATGCTTAATTTATGATTTATATATTATATTTCATATGTAATTTAAATCGTGGTCACTATCTGTAACTTAACGATGCGGGTACGCAGATGAATAGTAAAAACTCACGTGATGTGAGTCACATCCGTCGTAAACATAAACAAAACCAAGTTTGTTCATGCAATTTAATAAAAGTGGTTAAGTTATACTGTTTGGACTTATCGTCTTAAGCCGTTCAAGAAGTTAGGTATCACACCACAAAAATAATCTCACGATCACCA
This sequence comes from Cyphoderus albinus, assembly GCA_021029165.1. NCBI lineage: Eukaryota > Metazoa > Arthropoda > Collembola > Entomobryomorpha > Paronellidae > Cyphoderus > Cyphoderus albinus. The sequence continues at coordinate 22,696 of VYYJ01001811.1, forward strand.
GCGTCATTTAGAAGCACTCCAGCATAAATTTTTTATTGTTATTACCTCAACCCCAATCTAAACAATTTTTCAACAACTTTCTTATCGTATCTTTACTCAATACTTAAGGAAAATGGGATGATTTTTTCCTCCAGATTTACACACTCATTTTTGTACATAGTGCATGATCTTAATGATCTTAATCTTAAAACACATCTTAATCCTTCAGCAGTATCATCAAGCACGATGTAGGATAATGGATTACCAAAAAAGAAAATTTTGAATTTCACTTATATCATGAATTATTACTCATATCTTTATCATTATTACTAATGAAGAAATGGAATTTTCTCTCAACTCTCAACCATCACTTCATTTGTACAATGACTGCGAAAGGACGTTGTTGTGATAAAGTGTCTGTTCCCAGTCTGAATTCGATAGGATTCCAATTTAAACTAAAACTAAATAATACAACCTGCAAATAATTTCGTTTGAAGTTTTACAAACCTTTTTCAATAGTGTCTCTGGGTTTGTTATTGTTGTGGACTTGTAGACATTAATTGTGTATTAGATTTTTAAACCCGCATATTAAAATCTGATTTCAAAGATTCGAAACAATGAGTAAAATGGGTCGTAGGAGACGAAGTCTTTTTAATTTTGACTTGTACATTAGCGAGAACAATGAATTGGTTAGAACTGAAGCGAGAGAAAAATTTGAGATTAGTAGAAGCAGAATACGTCGAATGGCCTATGGAGATATTTTCGGTCCGACATTCTCTACCATTTTGTATTTCATCTCTACACTCATCTTTGATATGAGCCCAGAAAATATTAAACGCGAAACTGGAATTGATTTTTGGTGGCTTTCGATTTTCATTCCACTCCATGTGGCAATAAGCTTCCTACTTCTGCTGGCGCTGTCAAAGGTAAGTTTGAAGAACTTTTTTTTTAAATTTGCAAAAGATACGGTAGCATCTTACTTCGGTACAAAATGTGACTCATGTTTCTGCATATTTTTTTGTTTGGTTGAAATAGAACAAGAAAATTCAACTGGTAGTTTTAAAAGCCTGGTACGTCCTCACAGCTATCCTGATTGTTTCCATTTGGTTGACGTTCGTCCGACCAATTTTGATGGTGGCAGAAGAGACTGAGAATCCTTTCGCCGTGGCAGTTCTATCAACCATGGCAGTTTTTGTGTTCAGCCGTTTCATGATCATGTATTTGGTGTGTGCCTACGCCAAGGATATGGCAACTCTTGAGAGGATACTTGCCAGTCCATGAAACAGGGATTAAAAAATCAGGATTTGTGAAAAAAGCAAGTAAGCTAATTATTGATTATTAGAACAAACGATGATTATTTTGAGAGTCCGCAAAAATCATAATTAAATTAGAAACCTACATAGAAAATCTCAATAGGTAAAAATCCAACATCTCATTTAATTTTACGACGCTTTCAGTAGAAATTTGACGGGATCAGGATATGAAAAGGCAAGACCATTTCAACTTTTATGTTTGTAAATTCAAATGCCTTTCATTCTTAGGTGTCACCACGTACTTACTAGTTTAAAAGCACAATACGACGTTTTATACATAATAAATATAATTTTAAAGAATGGTCAGGTTAAGGTTTCGACAGGATGTATTGACAATATTGTCTTGTTATTGTTACACCCAGCGGCCATTTACAAAGCAATAATTTATGTTTTATTGCTATTCTGAGAATTTACTGAATATTTGAAACGTCGATTACGTATGTATCACCATTCACCGTCAACTCTTCTTCTTTTTACTTATTATTAGTCACGTATAACAAGAATGTCACGAAGCATACTCAAGAATATGTCAAATCTGCTAGGCGCTTTTACTACACAGGAAGAATTCGCGTGAATTTTCTGTAATAAAATTGAGTAGAGTATTGACTCCAAAATAAATAGTCACTGCCTACAAGCATACAAATAGCAAGTACAATCTTAAAATAATTTCATTGTGTCATTGCGTTTTTGTTCTCAAAAAGTGTGAATTAAACTTACGAAGTCATTACAATTATAAGTAAACGTGTCAACGAATTTCATTAAGAAGAAAAAAAATTCCCACGCCTGTTTTTAAAGAAAATTGTTCAATTTTATGATACGTAGTAGTCATTGAAAAGTTGAATGTTTTAGTTAAATATTGGTATTGCTGAACAAAATGGACTACATCGCAGATGGATCCAATACAAGTCGTAACGTTTTTTGGGTTCTGTACTTGGAAATTCTTTGTCCATTTCTACTCACCACAACGATTCTTATAACAAAGCAAATCATTGAGGAAAGTATATTTCTTACATTGACAACGAAATGCTACCTCCATTTACACTATTTGATGGCTTTGATCCACGGCTGTTGTGGAGTTATTTTGAGAAGGGGAATGGCTGAGGTAAGACAACAGATTAATCATTTTATTTAATGCATAGATGCAGTCACAGTGCTTGGAATAATTACATACGTACAAGTTATATCGAAAGACATTGCATTCCAAAAAAAAATTTTTTTTAGACACGTCCTGTTGCGTCCCGACTGAAATATCTACTGTTATGGAAAACACTGACAATTGCATCGTTGACATTTTACATATGCCGTACGCTTTTTCATTCGGAGAGACTTTCTAGTATGGGATTGCTATTCATCTTTGCCTATGTAAAGCTGCGTCTATCATTCATTGGGATTGTCAACTCATATCGAACTCGCCTTGAGTTAATAATGTCTGCAGTTCACCAATAATTCTCTGTGTTAGAATAATGTTGCCGTTGGGTTTCATTTATGATCTTAGGTATTCCAAACAATTTTTTAATAGCGATATTTAATTTTTCCAAGTATTGAAATTAGCGATTTTTGAAAATGTCAGTAGATCCTCTTCCAATTTGAATATAATAATTATAATTACTTATATACTCTAAAATAAGACGGAATGGATTTGTACAATAAATATGTTTCAAGCGCATCAAATGAAAGATGAACAACCGTCTTTCTCCGTATTCTGTTTGGACTCTTCAACTCCAACTTTATTTGCGCACCAACTGCGCCTGTTATTTGTTACTCATTTCTTGATACAATGGCTACATGCCAATAATGTCTACAAATATTATCAACTATCACCCTTGTAAGGTAAATCAGACGGAATACATGAATGGTTTAGTTCTATGGCTTGCTAGTTTAACAATTAGCAGTTAATATTACATAACTAATCACGGTTACCACTTGAAGGATTTATAAACCCCAATATAATTTTACACATGTATAATTTAATTGAATTATTCAACCGCAATTAATATTGATACTTTTAATTTAAACGATACAGTTACTAAATACTAAAATCTCAGTTAATAAACTATAATAAATTTTTAAATTTCTTCGGAATCTTTGCTAGTTTGATAATAGATTTTTCCAGCCGCTTCATTTCCTCAAGCGAAAATTAAATTTCTCGGCCAAAAATAATTAACGATTATATTGTGCAGTTAACACGGATAATTAGCCGTGTATTTTAATGTACACAATAATTGACAATTTATAACAACTTTATACAATGTGAGCATTTTTAGTGGTACCTGGTATACTGTTGAATAGAAGTAATTTTCCAATATGTTGTATAATGCTACTATCACCTAGTATTTTAGTATGACTGTAGCAATTTTATATTTCTGCTACAGTCAGTGTCAATATCAATTTTTTTTATTTGGCCTATTGATAACAATGGATATTACAACGGTAAAAGTTGATGAATTTACCATGAGATTTGAAATTCGGTAACTTTGCAATTGTGTGTTTGTGTGTATATATTGTATCTGATAGACATTTTGATTGTGACTCTTTGAGGTAAATACTTATTTGTAAGATATTATAATGTGTATAATTAGCCAAATTGTCATTTAATATAAGCTTACCGTTTACTCAAATATTGAATTTCTTTGTTAATATTTTTTTGAATCGTTACATTTACTGTGCATATTGACATGACGATTGTTTTCAATTTACCATTTGCAAGTTGTCTACGGAAATTATATTATTGTTTGATGATGATTGAAATATGTTGTGTGGCCGAAATATTATTCTAACGGCCCAGAATAGAACCAGCATTTCCGTCTCTTGGAATA
>VYYJ01001812.1:0-26803 GCA_021029165.1 Cyphoderus albinus
ACAAACCAGATTAGGTAATCCAGCAAAGGCAAAAAAGCATTATGCAGTGCATTTGTAATGTGAATTACCTCATTAGTAAACTACTAAGAAGCAGCAGATTTTGTGGGTTGTCTTCTTTCAGTGTCCTTGTATAAGTTGACGCGTGAATTATTCATATTTGCTAGAATTAAGGTGTAACTCAGTTTCCACAAAAATCATTATGAGTGAGGAAAAGGCAGTAAAAATTAGGTATAGAAATAAAAATAAATGAAGGTCACGATCAGTATTTTACATTTGAATTAGTAATAAAGTATACATACATTAATATTTTTGCAAATCAACCTCGATTTTAAATAATTGACAATAATCACGCTTGTCCTAATATAAAAAACGTCCAGACTTAAAACTTAAATTTTTTGACGACTTGCGGTTATATGCCGCATTAAATCTGTAATTAATTTGTTATTGAAATAATTGTACGAATTGGTTTAATGTGGCAGTGTTTAATATTTGTACTTACAATTATCCTCAAATCCCATTGTCGAGACTGAAAATCAAGCTGTCTGGCAAATTGCTTGAAATCTGTCGTCTCGACGGTGTCGAGTCGGCTGATTGTTTTTACTTTAAAATGTCTCCTTTGACCAAAAATGTGGTTTAATACTTTAATAGCGTACTGTCAAAAAATTTATCCTCCTAGCATGTCGGATGACAATGCAAAGTCATGAGTCACACGGCAGTGGTTTCGAGTTATTATTGTTTGCACATGCATACTGACATTACTGACTGAAACTGAGAGAGCACATGTGCAATAATTACCATAAGCTCTTTGTGCATTAGCAATCATAATATCAAATAGACCTTGCGTCTGTGGTACGGTAATAATGACCAAAACCAAAACCTGCTTCTATGTTCTCGTGAAGCATCCACTTCACAACGCTTTTAAGCTTAAATAATGCAGACATGTCTGGAAATAAGTTGATATTTTCCAAGCCCAGTAATTGTTATAATGTAACTAACTCAAACTCATTATCCACATTCTGCCTTTATTTATAAATAGTTTCAATTGCACGAAAGACAGCGTTGTTGAAATGATGCTTGAAGGTATTTTGATGCATTTAAAACTAAAATGCAACCAGTAAATGAACTTAGTTTCGCATGAAGTTTTGTTTCCGCTCTATCTATTCATTCTCATCCTTGTACATTTTCGCATAATTTTAGATTTACGTCTAAACAAAAAATTCAAATATCTCGTTTCCCATTGTTGCTTGAAGTGGAAGCTATTACAGAGAAACATCACTTTATTGTATTGTGAAACTAAAACTGGTACAATATATGTATCGTGCGATAAAGAATTACATGTGACTGTGTCCAACGATAACCGGCAGGTGTCTTTCGCCTTTGGAAGTTGAGTTCCGTCTTTGTTCGCCCATTGCAAGCTTACCTTGATTGAGGTTTTTATGATTTACTACTATATTTCATTCAATTCTTAATTGTTTCGCACAAATCTGGGCTAAAGTAAGGAAATTTTTCTCCAGTTCAGTATTTATACAAATTGACCTCCCAAACGTAAAACATCGATGTTATTGATATATGGATCGCTTTAGATTTCGGTGAATTCACGTGTTCACAATTTTACTCCATTGTATTGTGACTGTGACCATTGTTGTGTGGTCTTGCATGACATGTCAAAAGAATTTTTTACAAAAGATAATGAAGGCAGTGTTTAGAAACAGGACAAAACAACACAATGAATCTCCAGTATTGTTGTAGTTGTAACCACTCTAATGACACCGCATTATGTTATAGTATTGTCTGTTTCATGTTTCCACTCCCCAAACACCATAAATGCTTCATTACGATGAGGGAAAATTTCTTGTAATTGACACATGAAAATTACATCCCGCCGCTTGTTTATTTTGTACTCTTTTTAAAATCGATTTTTCGAAGTAAGTGAAACAGAGATTTATTATTTGTCTGTGTTATAGAAGTGAATAATCAGATTTACTTTATCAAGTAACGGGACAACAAAACAGTTCAAAGCTTGGCTGTGCTAAATATTACCTTTTTATTTGAAATTAACCAAATAAATTCATTATTTTACTTCTAGTTTAATTGATATTTTCATTTTTTATAGATCGTTTTGTCGGCAGGGGTGTTTTAACCAAAGTTGAAGAAACCGGACCGTGCTTGCCGTGTTGAAAAAGATTGGCAAAGTTTATTGTGCATGCGGCTATGTAGACTTTCTGGTTAAAATAAGTTTTAGCCAGTTTTCATCTCACTCATATAATCGTTTATGAAGAAGAATAACCAGTTTTTAAGTGATTATAAGTGTTTATCAGAAACTAATATTAAGTGTTGAGTAGATACCTTTATTATCAAAAAGGATCATTTAGCAGTTGTGTGTATTTTTCCGACATTTTTTTTCATAAATTCTTAAATAAAAATGGACAGTTATTCTGGCAGAGCAGCGCTCTTATTTGGGGGTGATAATCATTCAGCAGAATTTCGAACTGATAGTATCCCACCATCAAGGGAATACGATACAGGTAACATTTCAACTTCTTCAAAGTAATAAAGCAATTAATTTTTAACCCTACTTGCAAAAATATTTAGCCCTCGGGCTAGTTATTTGGTGTATTTAAGAAATATAATTTAGCCTTGAGTTTAAGATTTTGGATTGTTGAGCTAACAATGTAATTGGCAGTAGCACGAGTAAATATCTAATATTGACAATTATAATGGATTCAATGATTTTGCAATTTCATTGACAGGTGCTTTAACAATGGCTCTTAATGACGACAGCACTCACGTGGATAATGATTCCAGGCGTAGGCTTTTTCTACAATGGAATGGCCCGAAGCAAAAGCTCTCTAAGTTTACTCATGCTCTGTTTATGGTCTTGTGCGGTGGTCTCAATTCAGGTATTAAATTGCTCCAAATGCCTTCTCTATAAAACAAACTTAATTGTTAGCAATAAATAATAAATATGAGTTCACCAACCAATCATGAGCATAAAATGATTTATTTCAGTGGTATGTCATTGGGTTCACATTATGCCTGAGTGACACGGGGAATAGCATGATAGGAAACGTGGACCATTTGTTCCTTAGAGGTGTTAACGATGAGCCGAATAAATTGCAAGAAAAGATTCCCCAGCTACTGGCTAGCATTTGGTATTGCTTGTTCGCGATCATCACACCGACGATTATCCTGGGCGGTGTTGCAGAGCGCTCCCGTTTCCTTCCAACTATAGTCTTCATTTGTATCTGGACAACTTTGGTGTTTGATTTTCTAACATACTGGACCTGGAATCCCAATGGATGGAGTTTTAAAATTGGAGGCAAGCGCAAAATCCGATTTGCAATATTTACCCAGGGCGAATTCATTTTGGAGATTATGTTGAATCTGATTTACAATTTTGTTCATATTTGCAGCTCTTGACTTTGGTGGCGGAACACCTGTCCATATATCTACGTAATTTTATTTAATATGATTTTAATAGAGATAAAATTTTAGTAAGTCTTTTAGGTGTAATTCCTCTAATATTTAATTTTAAAATAGTGGAGCGGCAGCCCTTGCTTATGCGTACATGGTGGGCAAACGACAAGACACAACGGAAAGACCACCGCATAACATGTAACATTTAAATTATTTACATGCAGCTAACTATGTGACATGTGACATGAAATTACTAATAATAATCATATTAATGTTTCAATTTAATATTTTAAGGACACATGTGTACATTGGAACGAGTTTCATCTGGTGTGGGTGGTTAATTGCCAACGCGGGTTCTGGCTTGTATCCTCACTTAAGAGCGGTTACTGTAATGATCACGACTAACCTTGCTGCATCTGCTGGAGCAATCACTTGGAGTGTCATTGATTACTTTCGGCATGGCAAAAAATGGTCAGCTCTTGGATTTTGTGCTGGGACAATTTGTGGGCTCGTTGCAATTACACCAGCGAGTGGTAAAATTTTCATGAGGAACTAGTTTCATCTGGTGTGGGTGGTTAATTGCCAACGCGGGTTCTGGCTTGTATCCTCACTTAAGAGCGGTTACTGTAATGATTACGACTAACCTTGCTGCATCTGCTGGAGCAATCACTTGGAGTGTCATTGATTACTTCCGGCATGGGAAAAAATGGTCAGCTCTTGGATTTTGTGCTGGGACAATTTGTGGGCTCGTTGCAATTACACCAGCGAGTGGTAAAATTTTCATGAATATATGAAAAGTAAATTAAGTTTAAGTGTAATTTGATATGAACAGCAAGTTTCAATTATTTTTACAGGTTACGTGTCACCGAGTTCGAGTTTAGTCTTTGGGTAAATTCATTTTGTCGAATTTGTATGTAGTCACAGAGAAAAGGCAAAATTCAAATTTTTTATTGAATGCATTTAAAGGTTTGTTGGAGCATTGGTTTGCAACTTTTCCATGAATTGCAAAAAGATTCTTCGAGTTGACGATTCCTTCGATGTGTTTTCCTGTCACGGAATTGGTGGGATCGTTGGAAACATTTTAACGGGAGTATTCGCCCAAAAGAGTGTCGCTGCTGTGGATGGTCAAGAGATAGATGGTGGTTGGTTGGACGGAAATTGGATGCAAGTTCCATTGCAGGCCTTGGATACTGTCGCCGGTTTTGGATGGTCTTTCGTAATGACTGCTCTCATTCTATTTGTTCTCAATAAAATCCCTGGGCTTCACATCCGAGCTTCTCCAGAGGAAGAAAATGAAGGGCTTGATCAGGCAGAACTTGGCTTTAACATGTACGACCACATAGAACAAATCAAAGGGCAGGTAGGTATGACGGCCACTGTACCAAGTTTCATTTCCATAAATCCGTTGAAAGAGAATGGAAATGCTAAGAAGGAGAGTAATAATTCTAGTGATGTGGAGACAACCGAACATTTGTAGTCTCTGGAATGACAAAATAGATCTGCGTACGCATATGTACAAACGTTTGGTATTGCAATTGTGGTGACATTTGAATCATTGTCAATGCAGACACTTAACCATAACTTTAAAAGGTATAAGCCACTGTATTAGCAAACTTAACCTCTATATGTGTAAATATAATATGTATGATTAAGTGAAGGAGTTACAGGGTTCTCCTAATTTTGAAAACTAAATAACTAGTGATTTAAGCCTTATAACTTCGCTTTAAAATGTTCAGTAGCGGATTGACCTCACATGTACATTACCTTTACCAAATTCTAGTGTTATTTTAAAATACATTTTTTACAAATATTGAATGCTTTGTGTTGTGATAATGGAAACAATAATAATACACTTTTCGCGACAGTTTTCCAGTTGAGTTCAATGTTCATCTCAAATGTTCGAGATTATTGGAGAGATTTAAACAATCCTGATAATAAACCTAAGAACGATTGGTCAATGAATCAATGGGATGCGTGGAAGTCATTTTTTATTATTAAACACTTTAATAACAACTCAAGCTTTCGTCAACCGACTGTTGACTTCTTCAGGAGAGCTTCTAAGAACGATTTTTATCTTCGTCGAGTGGAAACAATAAATTGAAAAGGGCGATAATATTTAATATCATTTTATAAATTTATTTCATAATTAATCGCATCTCATTATTATAAAAATGACTAGTCTGTATTACATTTAATATAAATTAAAAATTAATAATAATAATATACATGACTGAAAACTAAATTATAACCAACGGAATTTCCTTCTCTATCACAAACCACAGATTATATACTTCCATCATTCTTGGAGATCATATCTTGGATGTGTAATAAAATTAGAAAATCGTGAAAAGTGAAAGGATCACACACATCGTATTTTGTAATCATTAAAAGTTTCCAACGGAGAGAAGAGGTCTTGTTGATTGTTCCAATCCAACCACAGTGAGATGAAAAAAGTCCTTCTTGAGAATATTTCACAACTACACAACTACAATCTGCATCAATCTGTCACGTCACGTGTATAAAAAAGCGTTTCAAAAATAACGGTTAACTCTAATACCTGAATGCATCAATTTAAATAATTAGGAATATTTTTATATTTTCATATATATATTTTTTGACTACTCGACCATATTTGCGGTATCTGTATTGTTCTCAAATATTACTTTTAACCTAAAATTTACATGTAGATGTACATAACATGTCAACTCATACAGATGCTTCATCAATGACTGTAATGGATCGGGAAGGTGGTTCCACAGTGGACCGTCTGCCACTGCGGGGTGGATGCCCATGGGTATTGCGGAAAAGTGGGATTTCCCTGATGCCCGATGTGCTAGATTGTTCTGAAGTTGGGGTGTGATCATCGGGGCATTCTGAAGAGGCTAACGGAGCAGGTCCTCCGTCTTGCGAATGGGACAACTGGGAGAGCTGAGACAGTTGGGCAGGAATGATGTGAAACGAGCCAGGAGCTAACAAGTGATGGTGGTTGCCAGCAACAGTTGACCCGGTAGAACTGCTGCCATTTCCTCCACCATTGCCAGCCCGCATTACTAGGAGTACTTTTCGTTCCAACTCCTACAATGCCACTCGCCACTGTAGCTGCAGTAATTCCCATATGTGAGGAATGAGGGAAACTGGGCCTCGAAAAGCGTCGGGCCCTTCTTTCGATGAGCACAGCGTATTCCGGGTCGTACTCGGACAGGAGGCAATTTTCGACTAGAGAATAAAAATTGGAATGTAAATATTTGCTTCCACTTTGTTCACCATCGCCATATCCATGACCAACACAAATTGTAGCTTATCTCTGTATTTAAATACCTTTATTACAAGACGTGATGCAGTCCCCGAAGTAGTCGGCCCATTCTTCAAAATAAATGTCCTGTGCAAAAAAAAATACCACACACATACAATTTCCATCTTATATCTTATCAAGTTGAAAAATTATTACCACTAAATTATGGCAATAAAATTTCGCGCACTTGTTTGCTAGCTAATTTGAGAGTTCATGCAGTATTCAATACAGTGCTGAAAACTCTTTCTAAGATACGCGACGAAAGCTATAAAAAGGAAATTGTTTTTGTTGGACAAAATATTAGCTGACTGATATAATATCCGAGATGTAGAAAATTTCTTATAGTAAATGCATGTACAGGCATCTTGCAGTGGTGCATAAAAGTGCATTTAAATCAGATTAATGTTACAAAAGTGTGTTTGCCTGCCAGGGTTGTCACACCGTGAAAGTACTTGTAAAACGCGGAGGGCGATCATATTATATGAAAGTGTTGAGTTACAGCATGAAAAAAAATCCCTGAATTATATCAGTTGGCTAATGGATTTGGGAGAAAATTACTTGAAAGTCCATGTCAATGAGTCCTTCCTCCGAGATACACGTAAGCTCTTTGGCTAGCATGGATGGATCGATTCCAGCTATCTGTCCTTCCGAATCGTGTTTTGACTGAGTAGGTATTGGCTCCACTGGGAAGGAAAATGAGATTTTTCGAGCTTTCGGGCTTTGTACTGTCTCCGTTGTCTCGTTACTAGAAAAATGTGTTACATACACACACAACATGTCACAAATTCTTTCGTCTGCTGCTTAATATCATTTTTTTCATGTTCGTTCAGGAGAAATCTATAAGAGTTGGCAGAGAGAAAATAAAAATTGTTGTACGTTTTCATTGAACTATTATTAGTCTTTCTCCTCGACAGCCTTCTGCGACGGACGTCGGTGAGGAAGAGGAAGGAACTTCCCAGAAATACTGTAACAGCTGCTAAGTAGTACCCTACTTTCCATCCCACTGTGGAATTGATGTAACCTTAGAGGAAATCATCCAACAGTTTAGTCACCCCTTTCCTTCAGGTGGTGTTAAAATGGGGGTTAAAATGTTTTTTCTCATAAAAAGGTTACCTGTAAGAGCTACTCCACTTGCGACTGGAATAGCTTGTGAACATTGGACAAACGACCAGGCTCTTGGAAAGTGTCTGTATGATTATAATATTAGCAGATTATTTTTGACTTTCACACTTGTAACTTTTCTCTTATCAAAATATGTTTTACAAAATACCTGGCCCGGACTCTTTCATATGTGTATACTTTCAGGGCGTAGTTGTAACCGCCCAGGCTGAAACCATACACCCAGACGAATATGACCAGTCCTCCAAAACCTTCAACAGCCGTTAGTGCAACAATGGAGATCCCGCACACTACACTGGCCATCTAAAGTTTCATATTATTTTCTTACTTTACAATCGAGTCGAGTTTCGTTATACAAAATTTGCATGATATTTAACATATTTTAATACCTGACACAAATACTGTTTGGAAACCCTGCACTCTTGATTCTTCTGAATCACAATCAGTCCAAATAGCAAACAGCCTACAATCCAAGCTAATCCTACGTAAGATGTGTAGAAGAACTAAGCTAAAGCCGTCAACTCCTTCCCCGGTGCATTCTATCACCTAATTCAATAAATAATTCAGCCGTTACATTTACTTTCACTGTAAATTAAGAGAAATCATTGCATATTTCATTTCTGAAACTCGTTGAAAATCATACCAAATTGAAAAGAGGTGTGTTAATGCCAAAGGATGTGAATGATGTGGACAGGAGAAGAATCTGTAACGTTTTACTTCTCAGACACGAGAAATCCAAGAATGGGGGTTTGTCCTCTCGCTTCTCTTTTTCTTTCATCTGTGAATTTTACATCAATGAGAAGCAAATGTATTTTTGTGTTTGTGTACGAAATTTATTTTTAAAAAATATCGATAACAAGTTCAGAGTGCTGAAAATTTATCACACTAGTCAAAGCCAAATAAACTATAAGCTGTGGCATAAAATCGAGAGAAAAGCAATAATTTAATCATCGAGACCATCAGTGTCTGGGTAATGTCTCCTGAAAAAACTTCCTCTCTTCTAGACGTGATTTCACAAAAATCATTTTTCTCAAGCAAGCTATGTACATAAAGTGCATTTCAAGTATATGTAGCCTTCCAAACTTTGCTATAAAATTGAAGGAACAAACTAGTATTTTTGTTTCCCCCATCAGAGCGGAACAATTTTATACAGGGAAATTACAATGACAAAAAAAGTTGTGGAAAAGGAGGACATTTAAGAAAATTACATTTTTTGGTTGAGTCCATACTTTCCTCTTCTGATTCTTCAAGTGAAGTATAGCACGTCTCTGAGGATGATAAAGTGACGCGGAGCGGTAGCATGTTCCAAGAAAAAATGTGAGGAAAACTGTTACTGTGACCGCCTGCAATCCCAGTCTCCAACCTAACGAGCTGTAAGGAAATATTAAAGAACCACTTCATTTCTTCCTGTCGTCCTTCCTCTTTCTTTACAAACCACTGTCTCCACATTAAATTAAATGAGAAATTTCATGGCGTATAAGTGCAGGCATAAAAATAAAAAGTCATCCTTGAATAACAAAAAAGACTTTGTCCTAGGCCATGATAAGTCAATGAGCTTGCCTAAGAAGAATATAAAAAATAAATAGAGTGAATGCTCCTCAGTGACTGAAAAATGTCAAACGTGTGACGCAGACAGACGGGAAGAAACTATTTTTGGGGGCTTTAACAGCAAAAATCAATCCAATCCAATATTATCTACCTACACAGTCTTGAAATAATTTACGAGACGTTGAAAAAGCCGCTTACAACAGTAAAAGATAAATTTCTCGCTTATTTTTATTTGGCATTACAAATGTAGTTAATTTGTCTTCTTATCATCATTTACCTTTACTCGACAGTTATACCTGCGTCATTTGACAAAAGCCACTTATTTTACCTGCCTTTATCCCACAAACCCAACGTTCGACAATGAGCATTCACGGAGGTGGAGCCGACTTATGATTAATATTCTAGTTCGAGCACTAAAAGGATTATAATTCACTTTTCCACTTTACATCTATTTAGCAAAATGGCCAAGCCAAGATGACTTAGCTGTGAAAGTAATTTGTAAAAGTAACATTTACGTTAGCCAAAGTCGTATTTGGGAGCGAGCATTCACGCCAAAAATGGAATCGATAAAATATGATTTTTACCAATAAAGGAAAAATTTACTTCCCTCTGTAGAATTTATTTCCTACGATTCTCATAATTAATTGCACGGGTACGGTAAACTCCTTGTTTGCAATTGCAAACGACGTGTAAAAAGTAATTCAAGAAAAGATATTTTCCACTGTAAAGAATTAGTCAAATCCATGCAAAATCTTTAGTATAACCTGATAGCCATGTGGACAGCCACAGACATGAGAAGAATTCCCAATCCGGATCCTGCCACTACCACAATCTCCACCAGAGCTCGTTTTCTCTTGAAGAACTGGCCCACCATCAGACTAGAGGCATCTCGATTTAGACCTACTCCGATTCCTAAAGTAAAAATATCGAAATAATCAGCACAAGAATCTTAGACCAGGCGCCGGGTTTCATTTTGCATACATTTTTTTGCATTGGTAATTTTTCCCAATCTTTGTTTCACAGAAGAAAATCCATCGAAATTAAAAGATAAGCCTTGGAACAATGAACTGATTAAAAATTCGTCCGGTTACTTTCTCAAAGTGAACAAGCAACTAAAAATATTTCCTAAAATTCTGACGTAGATGCAAATCTACCCGCGACTATTTACACCGATTTGGCAGCGGATCATATTTCATGTTCCAAATCATAAATGAAATACTTCATGTATTTAATACCCAGAACCCCGCATGAGTTGTATAAAACAAACTCTTTTCTAGATACTATCACCACGGACAAACAAGATTTGAAGCGCCGCAACAAATCAAAGTGATTTAGATAAAATCACAATCAGAGCGGCTTCCTTCCACTTATTCAACAACATTTGCATAATGTTATGATTATTATTAATATACTGCTTTTGTTTTTCATGTTGCTCTGCAAGTTTCGGGCAAATTTTTAGACTGCTTGAATAAAAAAATGTAAGTATTTAATAGAGGAGACCGAGCTGGGCGAAAAGAGTTTAAGCGAAGCACTCAGTCAGTCACAATATTATTATTATTGACCCTCGTATATTCTGTCATCGACAATAAACCCATGTGACAGCTCGTCCCGAGTCTACGTATTTATCTCTGGCAAAAAAATTATATGCTGAATCAGCAACTTATTTTCATGTTTTTTGTCACTCGCCATTCTCAAATATCATTTTACATGGTAGGTGGTATTTTATTGCTGTGCATGATAAAAAGCTTGAGGTTTAGGACTTTTGGGTTGCTTTTTAGAAAACTTCTTTTACTTTTTGAGAGTATCCGGTGAACAAGCTGTGAAATTCATGAAAAGTTTTACTTACACTCACAATCGTGATCATGCTGACATGGCTAGCGTGCGTAGTTACATATTGGGTTGCACCATGAGCCATGCATGTAATTAAATATTTTCTAACCAGTTGTTTTCACTTACCAATAAAAAATCCATAACTAATGAAGACCTGATGAAACTGTCTTGAAAAGGAACTGAATAAACATCCCAGAGCTGCGATGAGACCTCCGAACACGGCTGAAAGACGGGTACTTTTCCTCTTGCAAACGGACACCCACAATGGAGAAAAGAACAAGGAAACAGCCATGGATATCGAACCAAGCCATCCTGAAAAAAGAGGGGAAAGGATTAAAAGATTGAGATTTGTTGAAACCGAACCAATTTGTCAAAATCTTAATTATCTTGTTTTCGGCTAGCTTGCCAATATTTTCTACACAAATGCATGCGTGGTGGTAGTGTTGATGAAGTAAGTGGAGAAGGAGGTGGTTGTCTGCATATTTTGACTAATTTTGACGTGTGTCTGGTTAAAGAATTACACGCAGTAATCACAACCTAAGAAAATGAGCTTTTTAGGAGTGTCAGCGTGTCTCTCTTTCATCTTGTCAATCGAGCTTGGCGTATTGAAATGCGTTGAAAAATTTTTGTGTGAATATTTAAACGTTCTAATGTTTGAAACACACATTTTCTTGTGTATCAAAGTAAATAAATAAAAATCTACATAAAACGACTATTACTAGCCCAGTGTTACATTGCTTTTCGTTGTACAAATCCCGGTTTCATTTACTTGCAGACGATAAAAAATTTATCTGGCAAGGAATCAAAATCCAGTCAAGTCAACCTATTTACTCGAACTTACAAAACTTGATAGAACGAAGAGTGAGAGAAATGTTAGAAATGTGAACTGAGTGAGGGTGAGAAGACACCTAAATTTTCCTCCGAAGAATGATGAGTTGACTCAACTGTTTACTTCCAACACAGCAACCGCGACTCCCTTTTCTCTTCTAATATCAAATTTGAGATTTCCATCACATTTATTGTCTTCTTGCACAAATCGCATCCTGTTTCTAGTTACAAGATTATTTTTTCCATCGGGTAAAAGAAAGTCAGATCCATATTTCAAATTTAAATAATAATGGTTGGTTACATATCATTTTTCTCCGTCTTCATATTAGATCCACTCTCCTTTTCACCACCACTTGATTATACAGCAGCTGCCCTATCTCTTCGTATTATTAAGAGGATGTGCATAAGATTAAAGTTATCCGGCTCCTTTTACTATAAGATTAAGATTATTGTTATTTACTGCCACCATCCGTCTATCACACTCTCAACACTTTGTGGAAAGAGACGGCGGTGCCAGTTATGACGCTCACTCTCACTCCTGAACAAGCACAGTGCGAAAGCCTTTTTGCAAACAAATTGATGGCAAACTTATGTAAGTTGGCAAAAAATAAGACCAATATAAAATGACCTAAGGACATAGAATTTGGTTGATCGGGTGTTATAGAGGAGAGAAAAGGCTGTAAGAAAGTGCTAGTTCTCCGTTATTACCAATCCCGCGAGACTTTCTCATTTACAATTTGTCCTCGGGAAATGAATGTAAGTTTCTATGTTTATGGGGTGACGTCGCAGAAACACTTTCTGAAAATGGATGATTATTGCACTCACAGTTCCCACCGAAGATATCAATATAAGAATTCTTAAAAAACCGAATTAATTTGCCTGTTACTTTGTGCAGAGTCAAAACTTTATTAAGAGAATGATAATTTTCATCCTGGGAATTATTATATTGCAAACAAGTTTTGCTTGACGCGTCATCATAAAACCGTCACCGTCGCGGTTCCAGTTGCGGAGACATCAGCCAGACATTCATTTAAACATCCTATTAACTCAACTAGTCGTTAGTTGTGCTGCCAGCGAAAGCGTTTTAACCCTTTACAACACAAAATACAAAATCAGGGCATGTAAAGTAAAATGTAATTTCCATAATCTATCATTCTCGAAGGAAATCGACGTATGTAAAAATAGACCTTTCTCATCACAACACACAAAAGATTGTGTCTGCAACAATCCCTGCAATGACAAATAATTGGTCGCCATCAAAACGTTCAGTGTAACCGTCAGATTCTCACTTGAGTGAGGTTATGCATTCATTCATTCACACTGACTATAAAGCATTTTTTACAATATAACATTTCTATTTACATGCAGTAGACTATCTTTGACACTTGACAAGAAACAGGACTTTTCACATGAATTTTACTGCACCAGCGATAATAAGATAAAAATGCACTCGTCCTTATCATAGACAATAATACATAAACATTTAAAAAATAACAACTGAGCCAAAAATGTCGGCCATGTTATCGGGCTGGTTAGCAATAAGATTCCTTCATACTTTTAGTTCGGATTTATGGCCCACCCAGTAAGACATGCGAATGCAAAAAAATGGAATGGAATCATCGGTCACTTGAAATTTCTGATAGACTAATGGAGACAAGAGAAGAAAAAAAGTAGTGGCTCTGACGATTAGTTTTGCTTGCATAGCATCATGCATGCAGCCACGCTAATGTCCAACAGTACCAATTTAATGGGACGAGTTTTCATGCGAGTGAATTGACAATGTGTAGCCAATGTTAAATGTGTTCAATTTAGATAGCATAAATTCAGCGTATTGATATCTTGCGAAGCACCTTTTTAACCTTTTCTAAATTCTGAATCATTAAGATTTGCTTGTACCAGACGAACTCGGTCACTTGATTACTGTCAGATTACTGCAATCTTATTTAAAACGAGATAGCATTTTTACATGTAGGTAACATGAATATTTCGCCACCTTAACCCATCTTCATACAATTTGCGTAAGCCTCAAAAAAGTTTCTTTGATCATTAATCTTGTCCATTTCTTGGGCTGCTCAACTGGCAAAAACAACAAGAGAAAGAAAGAAGTCAATGACTGCAGTTTCTTTGCCATTAGATTCAAGTTGCGATGTGATGTTATGTGATGTGTCTAATTGTAAGCAAGAGAATATTCTCGGAAGAACCATTTAAGTCCATTTAAAATAGCGTATCATGCTTTCTTGAAATCACCTTGAGCAAACAATATAAGTAAATGGAGTATGCATTTACCTGAATTGAGACCACAATGGAACCAAGATGACTTGAGATGCAATTTATAGATTAATAAGTGACACAAGGCGAAGCAATAGTAAAGATTTGATTCACTTCATTCAATTCCGTCTCACTGACTGAACACTTAAGATAATCTACCAGGAACAGGGGCGGTTATTCACCACAGATATGCAAAAATATGACGGGTTTATCAATATTGTTTATAATCATGCCATTTTATTGTTGTAACGAACAAGGTTTTACATTTCTACGACACATGCAGTAGAATAGAACAAACTGTGCCGAATGTTAAAAGTGTGCGTAATGTTGCACGCAGGAGTTTTTGGCAGGAATAACAAATGGCTGCTTCTTCGTCGTCGTTCTCAGCGGGAGCTAATCTATATACACATTTATTCTTAAATCATATTTTGATCGAGTCGCTTTAAGGTGGCTGGCTCATCAAAAACGGTCTACATAGCAAAATCTAATCTAACATTTGAAAGTATTGAGAATCGAGTATTGATTGTGCATGCGTTTATTTGGAATTACTGCTTTAGTTTTGGCTCAAGCCTTAGAATTTCTAAAAAAAATTGTTGTGAAAATTCATTCAAATCGATGATTCACCGTCACGTCGGGTTGTTTTAGAGTTTATGGTAATTGACAAAGACATGATTTCCAGGTTATGCGTCACAATAATTATAATTACTCACAACACAATAAATCTAATCTCATAAACGAGCTTTGCATACGAAGTGTTTATTTAGGCAGTCGTTGAAGACAACAGTAAATCATGGGTTGATGAAGACATTTGAATTCGACTACGAGTACAGAATGTGAATGCATAAGTGTTTTCAGAGGCGGAGGTGACTTCTGTGGCAGAGAAAGGTAGCCGTGCAGTAAACAACGTGACTGACTCGTACCTTAATGTAATGTAAAATGTTACCACTTATAAATACCAGCAAAAAATGTTTTTTATCTTATGAATTGTCGAGTGCAGTGCACACCCTGCCTTCAAGCTGTGATCATTCTTTATTTATTTTCTGATCTTTAGCTTGTGAATGAATGCCCCATGCCACTTCATTAAACGTATAGTCGGAAATGAATATTTATATAACATGATACAAAAATAAACCTACCTATTTAATATAATACCTACGACATTTTGACTTTTACTTCTACTACTTAGCCCTGTCAACGTCTTCAATCTTTGGAATTTCTAACTTGTGCGAAGAGTGGCAGAACTTTTACTTACCCACAAGATGGCTGCCAAAATATGTCGTACATTTTTAGTTTCATACAGTCCTAGTAATTACAAAATATTAGATGGATTTTATGTTAACCCCTGAAATACCCTGGTTTTAGAGCATTTTCCAATATAAAATATCATTTGCAGAGAGAAAGGTCTAAAAAGTCCATCCACACTACACGTACAATGCCAAAATCTTTGTTACATGTGACATGACAGATTTCAGTGAAGTCAATTGTATTCAAAAAGACGGCAAAGCCGGATTATCTTTTCTAAGGTTTACAAACAATATTCACTGAACACACTTGCAAAGTGGATAATTTTCTATTCTCTCTGATAATACCTGTAAAAATTGGAATAAACATTGTCATCTTGTCATCGTCTGTTTGGTCTCGGTCTCGCTCTTGTTACTCCCAACAATTTAATAAATAAACTTAAATTCCCCTTGATTCGTTGATAAGTTGATATTGATGTAAGTAACAAACAATGTGAAAAATCTGAGATAATTATGAGCAACTTTTGTCGTTTAACAATCCTGCAACAATAAAACCTGCATGTCTTCTATTGAAAGAAAACTAATGCGAATCCACGTTTTTTTATATTTAAGCCTGTAGGGGCGGAAAAGTTCACACTGGCAGTAATGGCAGAAATGTGTACGAGTGCTTTCTCGACTGCGAACTGCAAACAAAGGAGGAACAATTTCTTTTGCATATCTAATAGCCCCTGTTTGCAAACAAGCTACTTTATCTTAATGTTTCCAGTTGTTGGGAATTGCACACAATTATTTGCAATCACAATAATTTATCTGTATTGACCCCCTTTTTGTCAGTCGTTCATTGAATTACTTGTTTCCCCTCTCCATCCTTCTTTCTTTATAAAGATTAGGTAAGGTTAGATAATCAAATTTGGCTTGAGTAAGTCAGCCATAGTAAGGTTTGGGTGCAATTTTAAACATGTTAAGGACAGATAAAGACTCACAACAAAAATTGACAAAATAGTGAAAAATAACCACATAATTACATGGTGCAGAATTTAGTTTTTCTTAAATTATAAGTAACCATCCACATTGCTCGATTGGCCAAAACAAGTTAGCTGAAACATCCTTGATTGAGTCTGTACGAAAGAATGTTTTTCAATCGTCAGGTGTAAGCGCTTTCAATTCACATCGTTTTCTAATAAGATATAGAAAAATTCCAGAGGTCGAACGTTTAAAGAGGTATTTGACTCTGAATTTTCATAATTTTCGTCTGAATCATTTGGTTACGAGAGCAAGTTGACATATTTGTTATTTAATTGCTTATTGACCATTATATCTTTCCAAGTTAATTTCATTTAACCATATTTTATATTTTATCGTCCTGATGTGACGCAACTCTTCAAAGTTCATTCAAAAGAAATGTATTATATCGTTGTGTTATGGAGCACTTCTAGCTTTAAGCACGGTCAGTTTTAATCGTCACAATACACATTTGTCTTCATAAATTTCAAGGTTTCATTTCTCGCTCGCACTAAATTTTAATTGAATTTTCTCCACGGTTTCTTTCTTTCTTATCACACATCTACATAGACCAGCAGCAATGTGTGTCCATAAAGCTCTTTGTTTCCGACAGCAGAAATGCTTAATTGCAATTTATGGGATTTTCCGACTCGACCAAGGCAAATTACTTTTCGCAGTGGCAGTAGGAGGAGGAGGAACGAGACATTTTATTGTTGCTAGTTGTGTTTTTGTGATTGATATCCTAAAACTTGCCAAAAAGAAGTCAACTAACAAAACCTCACTATGAAAATGAACGGTTTATTGTGGCAGGTTTGGGCTGTTTAAAAAAAGCAAAATTGTTAAATAAAATGCTTACTTTCTCGAGAACATTCAACTTTTATTCTAATTCTGATGCAGACATTTCTTTCAAGTGCTTGCAATTCTTATATTTTGACGCTTAAATTATTAGCCACCACATCAAAGTTAATTTTCAAATTCAATAAGGGTACAACATTGCGTAAGAATAGGACGAACCTTTTGAAATCTGTATTTCGTTTCTCTTTGTTTGTCATTTTGTCAACTAGGTTAACACTTGTACAATTTTGCATAAGCCTTGCTAATGGTGATGCATGTGGCTTTTCTTCGCGAAACTGAAACAGAGCAGTTAAAGTAAGTCTAGGAAGTAAGAGAACCTGTTTAAAATCTGAAGACACATAAAAATGCATAACAACGTTTATTAAGTTGAGAAGTGATAGAGCGACTCACTTGCAAGTTGCAACTTGCAACCTGACGATACAAATTTTTATATTTTCGATTACCGTGCCCTGTACACTGGGTTGGTAATGTCTGGTTATTATTTAACTTGGACTTGCAATTCTAATCATGATCATTCACGAATGTTTTTTTGTTTCGCCTGTAGAATAAAAATAGGCTCGAATAGTTAATACAGTATTTAGCAAATAAAAAATGGTTAACAAAGTAGCATCCAGTGGCTTCACGGAGTTCAATTGAATCAGGATTCATTAAAAGTAATAATGATGATTGTTGCTCATTCGAAAGCTATAAATCAAAAGTTATGTGTTCGGATTCTTGTCAACAATAGGCGGGGTGAGAACTGAAATAAAAGAATAAATGCTAAAGCTATACAATTTGCTATCGTGGTCTCTGGTCTCTATCTTTAATGTTGTTGGGAAAGGTTGTAAAAAGGCAACAAGTTTTTTCCATGTGTCGTTTGTCGGTTCATCAGGATTTTTTATTATCACAATTAATTTGGTGGACTAGCGTACACTTATTTTTAGTCGCCTTCGAGCAAGAAAAGCAGAAGACGGGTCCATGAACATAAAAATTTAGTTTTTTACATACCTGTTTATTTCTCTTGAAACAAACTTGCTTTTAATAAAGTCTAAATTCAAGAGTAAAAAGTGATTCGTTTTGTGTATTATGAATTCGTTGCAGGTAGGTGGTTTCACTTGAAAAAAGAATAATAACTTTTTATCTCAAATGCAGCTTGTTCTTTCCTCATATCTGAATAATATTATGTATTCAGTGTTGTTTTATGTTCCAAAGCAATGATGTATCAATTAGCTAATAGCCTCATCAATAAATCGTTTCATAAAGATTTTACCACCATGAGAAGAATCTATTTACTGTGTGGCCATTGTTTTTTTGGTCTTTACAATTTTCAGGCTCGATGTGACATTCCATTGAAATTTCTTTGATGAATTAATTTTAATTTGGTTAATTAATGAAAAACAAAGTTAAATAACCACATGTAAGTAACAAAGAATTAGTTTAGTAATTATGGTTTAGAAAAGTGAATTGACTGTTACAGAAACGTGTATATTATCAAATCAATGATTTATGTGAGTGATTTATAAATCTAAAACGGCTTTTTGCAACCCGATTCTAACAATGCAGGCTACAAAAAAAGACCTGTTTAAAAGAAAAGAGATTTCTTGGCTGTCATTAAGGATACGGGACCTATGTAAGTCTAAAAGTTTGTTGTACGTAAATACATACGTATATCATAGTACGTACCGTAACGTCTCAATGCACTTCCAAATAAAAGTCATCAATTTATTCGAGTAGAAATGATTAATGATGACAGGCCGATCGGTTATTTATTATAATAATATACGTAGGCATCTTTGAAATAGATAGTTGCTGAAAAGACAAACACTTTCAGAAGACATGTCTGCACCTCTACCTAATATAATAATCAACTAATCATATCATCCGTACTCCCTTTGAAAGACATTGGGTCAACAAAATATTTAATTATGTGAGCATTTCTGTTTCAACTTGCATCGACACTCAATTGATTGAAAACAATCACCGTCTTATCACAAAGTCACCCACAAATTATTAATCAAGCCTTATCTGCAGACATTCTACAACTCAACAGACTTCGCGATAATTTGATGTCTAGATCAAAGTGAATTAAAACGAAAACGTAGAAAGCCTTCTTAAAGAAGTGATGATCGAAGGTGCAAAATGAAGAGTTGTAGGAGACACAAAAATACTATCAACAGCTTTTATCCATTAATCAATCACCTCATTATCGGCATCGTTGGAATTTACGAGAGGGAGCCCCAATTCCACTGATTATCTCGAAATTTATATTTTCATTTACAAGTTTGATTAGCGAAGCAATTAAATGAATAACACCTTCATTCGTTGAAAAACTTATGAATTACGTACCTACCCAAAAAGACCCTTATCTGAACGTGTCAGATGCGTCAATGAGAAAGTAAATAAAGTTACAACAAAACAATCCTGAGCAAGCAGATCAAATTAATCTCATTTGACCTTCACACTCACACGTTCATGACTGACCTCTTAGTTGATGTTGATATTTCCAAGATAACTTTTAAAAGGCGGAAAGTTTGCTTTAAAAGAATTTGTTCTTGTGTGGATTTAGGTTCAATCAAAAATCAAATTGTCTGACTCAAAGAAGCAAATATTTGATTGACATTCAACCTACCGACTGTTAATTTTTAAAAGTAACAAACAGCGACAGCTAAATGTAAAATGTACTTTCAGTGATTATTTTTAACAACAAAGTAATGTTTAGGAAGCAAATGCAAAAGGTTATTGAAATCTGACTCCTGACACATCGCGGTGGACAATTTTATACAGAGTTTGTTTATGAGTTTATAATTCATCGTTAATCGTCTTTTATCAAGATCATGATGACGAAAGAAGTGTTTATTAAATTGAGCGTGCAACAATGCCTTCCCATTCAAATGTCGATAAATTTTGTTTAGCTCAAAAAAGTGAGCTTTCTGACATGACAGGCGCCTTAACACGAGACGTGAATTTCATTGTCTTTAATGCACTCGCTAATGTTTTGGCAATCAGAATCCTAGATTTTGCAGCAAGAGATACAAAGTTCAAAATGGGATGCCCACGTCATGAATACGTAATGAAGGGATAGATTGTCGTCTCGTCTAACTTTTTACTCTTACCAAATGGTTTCAGCTACCTGGCATAAAATGTTGCAAAAACTTTTTGCATCTCAAAAGCCTTTCATTAATATCGGCTTCGGCTTCACTTTGATCTGGAATTTATGCAATGTTGTGACAGTATCTGAAAAAGCCAAAAACAGTTGGTGGTGGCGTTCTTCTTATTGAGCTTAAAGTTGTCTATGAATACAAATTAGAGAAGCAGAAGGGCGAATACAATAAAAATTCACTGTTCATTGTAGTCTAGAGCATTCAGTAGTCTTCTATATTACTATAAACCCAAACCGCGCAATAACTAAATAATAAAAAATGCACATGATTGTAAACTATAAAATTGTAAAATGTAATATTAAATTGCTGTATTAAGTTTCTTTAAGGATACTTGACTCAGTTATCCAAATAAAGTATTGGAGGTAGTTTTGCTTTTGCCTGAATTATTTGACCAATAAAAGAGGCGAATCTTTTTCGTAAACAGAATTTTTATGCATCTTCCGAACTTGGAGTTTTATATTTCCATATGTGATTAGTCCTGGCCCGGTCCTTCGTTCACTTCCTGCATAAAAATAACGTTTAGCTTTTAATGTCACCCGAGCTAACAAAAATGGCAGAGTTCTCCATTACTAATGTAAGAACAGTTCTCTGGTCACAAGAGTCTCGACTATTTGGTCGTTATGAGATTTGAAAAGAAATCTGGTGAAAGCATTGAATGGTCTAAGTTTGCCAATTTCGAAGATGAACTTACTTTTGGTGAATACTAGGTAAAAGATACTCAAAACTTACAACTAAGAGAATTTGTGGACAAATTTTGCTGATATGCTAAACCAAGAAAATAACACAGTCCGATGGGAAGTGCATATTGTATATGTACCTGAGTACCAAGCAACTTTCTTAATTCTTTATTACAAGTCCTTCGTCTGGGCGTTTTTCAGAAATCCTAAGTAGCAAAAACGATTTTTATGCGCTATCTTGTAACTGTAAGCAAGTTTCTTATAAACACTTTCAATGGCGTGTTTACCCTCCGATCCTTTGAGACCAACATATCGCGAATTATCGATTTTATTGGTTCTCTGATGATTGTGACACACATTCATGTCATTCTTGAATCCTGAATTTGACATGGCGCTTAGTTATAACATACCATGATATCTGTATCTACTTATGGTTAAGAACTGCTTTTAGATTTTCCATATAAAAATGGACTTTCTTTGTATGAAGTGTTAGTTGCTCCATGTCATCGACACAATTTTAGGCATTTTCTTTCGGAACACTTGACTTTATCAGGCGATGACTTTTAATGTTAGAAATTCTTGTGATTCGAAGATCAGTAATAATAACATGCCTGAGTGTTCATCTGTTTCACGCAGCTTTTGCAGAGAATAGACAACTGAAACAATGCAGCGCAGTTCTCTCCCGAAATTCCATACGTTCCAAATCCAAAACGTTTGAGCTGTATCTTTCACCAGACCAGGTCAGCCTCAACAGTCATAAACAGTCGACTTGAACAGGTACACTCAATTTATCCAATCTTTCGCTGAGCACACTCTTTCAAGAACCATCCTTTATCAAGACTCCAGACAAATGGCGAAGCTCTGCTGTATTCACACGGAGCATTACAACATTTCTTCTCGAAAACGCTGCAAATCTTGTGAATACTGACCATGCCTGTTATGAGGCACCATTTTTATCATTTACTTTAATTAATTGCTCGAATCTACCTACAGACAATGGTTAATGCTGACAACAAACAAGAGCTTATCAGATGCAGTCTTTATGACTACCAAGCAGAGACGGAGTTGATCCGAGCAACTTATTAGGTTATAGATAGATGAAGCGAAAGCGCAATTCTGCTGGGGTTAATACAAGTCAAGTGAAAGGGGTGCACAAATGCAACTACGCAGAAGCCTCTGCTCAAGCTTTTCCAGAATTGATAAAGTCAAGCGATAAATTTTCTCCGGGAAGGCATATTTTATTAGTGACGTGATGAGCCAATCGGCCTAAAATATGTTCAAAGCTACTCAAGAAATTCTTCAAGCGAACATGCTAACAATGCTGTTTTACGAGCGATAAATTTTCTCCGGGAAGGCATATTTTATTAGTGACGTGATGAGCCAATCGGCCTAAAATATGTTCAAAGCTACTCAAGAAATTCTTCAAGCGAACATGCTAACAGTGCTGTTTTACCGTCAATATATTAACTACATGTGCAAATTTTAAGCTACATCGGAAACAATCTTTGTGATAAATTAGCGTTACTCAACTCTACCTTTTTCGCTAATAAAGCTTCCCAGGCACATAAGATATGACCAAGTCATTGTTAGAATGTTCGAGAAAATATTTAATTAAACTTTTTGGCTTTATTATCATGGCTCGATTTTCGCCTTTGCAATTTTATTTCATTTTTCCATTTTGAACCCAATAAAATTGAAGGATTATTCGCTCACCATCAAAACCGGAAGAATTTGTGTCACAGTTTGATGGAATTGCGTGATTGTAGAGAAACCCAGTTTCGAGGTGTAATAATAGAATCTATCCTTGTATTCAAATAAGATCTTAACATGTACGCCCTGACATCTTCATACAGTGAATATTGGACAGTAATCTCTGGAAGGTTCACGACATAATTTCAAACTATCACAATCTCACGACTTTTGACAAGTCACTAGTTAAAGTAGCAATCCAAACAACAGTCATTTTGGTACGCTCTGTCCTGAATTCAAGCCATCGTCTTGTCACGTTCAGAGTTCGTTTTATTCTCGAGGTAACGGTCGAGTGATTTGAAGTGAATCAAACGAGGCAAGCGAATCACCATAAAAATGATACTTCTCTGAAAACAGGCATTTTCCCAACTTTCCATTCACACTACATTGCGGATATCGTTTATTGCATTACATTGTAGCAATACATGAAGCATAAAAAGTGAGTGAAAATTCGTAAAATCTGGAACAACGTTCAATTCTTACAAACAATTACACTTTATCATAAAAATCGAAATATCAGTAAAACCGAGATAACAAAAGAAAAGTGTTGCACTCTTGCCCAAGAAAAGCTTCTTGCAATTTTTCTCTGTCTTATTTGAAACTTGACCAGCGACAACGATAAACGAGGTGTAATGGTAATGTATTCGAAATAGAATCATCCTCGCCTTTGCTGGAAACGAGTTCAAAACTATCATGTAACAAAATACTTTTTAAAAGTGTGTGCGACTGCGAACTCTATATATGGTCAAATAGCATTTCGAGGAGAGAAGTCTCGTCTTGTCAGTCGTGTCTGGGAAAAAGTAAATTATTTCCTTTCATGCTGCCGCTATACAACGTAGATATAACACCACATTTAAAAATCAGTGCATATCTTTTGCCGAAATCAAGTTGATGTTATATACAGCACTTTCTAAAAAATGAGATGATCCTCATTTCATTCCGGAAACAACTAAAAAATCCTTAGACATGACCTGGCCTATATAAACCGCCCACTTTGGTTGCGGCGTTTTCGTGTTGGTGGCTTACTTTGTTATATTTTGGAGACTGCAGAAAATGTCCTGAACAGCAGAGTTTACCAAATCTACTCCCACTTTTACTAAAAGGTTTTATATGGACTTGCTTTTTATGTTTACTCTAGCATATCCCTTTACACATGAACATTCTATTTTGTTCGTCATGAGGAACAAAATAAGTTGTCCCAAAAAAGGACAGAAAGGAAGGCTGACTGGAAGATAACTTTTTCTGTCTTGCATATCACAGTGCTGTATGTATATTTGTCTAAACACCTCCATCTGATTTCATAGAGTCAGTATGAAGATGAAATCTTATACGTTTGTCGTCTTTTTATTTTCCCATCTATCTTGCACTTGTCTCATTTCGTATTTCCGTCTTTGCTTTGTGTACCACAATATTTCAAACGACTTTCTTCGTCGCGTTGGGCATTACGACGCTTCTTATTATTAGGAATGAGATCGCTGCAGATTCGTATGCAGGCGTGCATATTTTTGCAGACTTTGCCTCTGTTACCATTACCACTTACCACTCCATTTGCATCGCAAAAAGTAGAGTGAAAAGCGGAGTATAAAAGATGGGAGTTTCCTTCTCTCCGAGGATATGAGTTTGTTTTACTGCCTCTGCCACTTCGCAGGAACCGTAAAACTGTTACGTAATATTAATATTACTCACACTGACTGGTCGTCTTCACTGCTCTGGCGATGATTTCTCTTTCTAATAGTCAAACTTCCAGCTCTTCAGGCTTCTGCGTAAATGCATATTGCAAGTTGCGACGTCACTTGACTACTAGCATCAACATCACTTTCATCGGCAATGGCAATTGGCATAATCATTTTCCTTAAAGTTAACTTTGCTCTTTTTCACTTTCTTCACGGGTTACTGACTTTTCTCTGCTATACATATTTGTCTCAAGTTTGCATCTTATCGCATAATGTTCTAACACAAGTCTGAATATGACGGAGTTTCAACATATTTATGATCATGGGAGGGTGACAATTATAAGAACAAAGAAAACACACAGGAAAGAATAACAATGACCAAAGTAGCGAGTCTGTTTTAAATAGGTCTGCACTTGCAAACATCACACCATTAATAATAAAGAAATCGACCAAGTGAAAAACTACTTTCCCCAACAAAAACGCTCAATTTAGCACAAGGCTCATTAACAGACTGTCAAGACGTGTTCCTTTCCTCCCTGTAAAAGTGCTATTAAAACAAGACGCTGTTCGGCTAAACAGCGTTTTCTTTCCTCTTTTGTTTACTTTGATCGATCGGCTAATATGAAAACGCAACACAAGTTTCAAAAGTGTTACATTTACATTATTAAAATAAGTTTTTCACACTTGCCCCCTCAGTCAGCTTTCGATTTTATTAAAAGCATCGGAAATTTTTCTCTCAAGCGTCCTTTCCGTTTGCTTATCTTTTTTATACAACTGGAACTTGCTTAGCAGCTTTGGCAGTGACACGTGGGAAAGGAGGGATTAATCGAATAGAACACTTTACCAATATTTACGCAGCAACATAAAAACTTTCTAAGCAGTTGTGCTGTAGCGTGGATTTTACGAGCGCGTGATTTTGCGTCGCCTGTGTGTAATGTCTTGCGAGATGGTCTCAGTCTCATGTTTTACTATCTCTCTCTGGAATTTCCTAGACTAGAGGATGCTAGACTTCAATTTCCAATTCTCAGCATCCTTCCCCCTCCTCTTTCCTTCATGACCTTAATTTCGTACAAGAATTCGTCATAAAGATAAAAAATCGAGTAAAGCAGAAACAGCAGGTTTTCAAAGGTTACAACAGGCGGAGGCGAATGTCCTCCACGTAAAAAACTCATAATATGAAATATGAGAGATCATTGGTAATAAACCATTTCTGCCTGATGTCTTCTGATGATGTGTTTCTGTTTCCAACCACTAATAAGTTCCATGCGTGCGACTGTGCGTACGTACCAACTTACAAATCATAACTAATCTAAACCTAAGGAGCAGAAGGCATTCCTAGATTCGAGTAGAAGCACTCGGTACTAGACTGTAAGCGCCAGAGAAACTTCTTGATGACATCTTTATCTCAGTCAGATATATATTTATAAACGCATCAAACGCATATAATTTACGCACTCCTACAAAAAATAACTTTTTGGCTTGGTAGGAAGAAAAAAAAGTTTTTTATCTGGGTAGCGTCATATAAATGTTGTCAAATCATATCGGATCTAGTTACGAAATGTTTTATCATTTTCCTGTTCTCTCAAAGAAATCAGCTGAACTGAAGACGCCGAATAACTTTTCGATTTCAATGTGAAAAGGAAAGTGTCTACTCTGATCGAGCTATTCGAACAAAATATGTATAAATCTTGAAAATTGTGCTCGCCTTTGTAACAAGTAACAATATATCTTTGTCGGTGTGGCTTGGCTTGAATGAGTAAAAAATGAACTGCCCATTAAGGATTTCCAATGAGAAACTTGTACGGGAAACTGGGAAGAGCATTACATAAAAAGTAGGTAAAAGTCATAAAAATCTACGCAATTTCATGGATACCCCATTTCCATTTTTCTTAGTATGCGCATTCGAATAGCCTGACTATGCCATGTTATATTGATCTAGGAACTTTGAAAATATTTCGGTAAAAAAGTATGAGCTGAGAGTGCGTAGTGAAAGTCATTGGAGCATTTGAGCATAATTTGACAGGATGACAGCGGTAAATCAGGAGGAAAACGAGACGAAAAGAAAATTACTCCCATTTCAGTGCACTCTTGACGAGGTTCATACGAGTGTAACAAATCTGGTGTATGTTCACATAATGATAAAATTCTCGTCTCCTTCTTTTTA
>VYYJ01001813.1:0-26793 GCA_021029165.1 Cyphoderus albinus
TTTAGAAGTGAACTATGCTGTTTAGACAATAGATTTTGAGATAGAGCTTCCCGTAGGCTGTTCACTTTGAACTTTTAAAACTTTGGTACATGTCTGAACATGGATTTTCGTAGCATGCATAACAGCTCTTTCGTGAAAGTTTCCATTACACGGATATATTTTCAGTGAACCGGTTCTCTTGAATTTTGTATCGACTGAAGAGCACGAGAACAAATACCTCAAAGTAGTTCTAGTGCTATGTACTCTGCACTTTAACCAACAAACATCTATCTAGCCAAAAGACTTGCTTCATACTAATTTTCACTTAAACAGATACTCTGATAGAAACTTACGCAACGTGGACTACCAGACTGCTTACATTTCTTGGTACATACCAGTGCAGCTCTTAAACATAGAAAATATTCAGTCCATCAAAATTTCAAGGATGATGACGACGATGTCGATGATATGCGGCAACAATAAATAGAGGGGAGAAAAGAACGGTCTAGCTAATGTATGTACATTGACTTAGCTTCGTCATTATTTAGTTGGTGGAGCGTTTAAAAGTAGCATACAATGATTTTCTTAACTTGCCGTTTCGTGCTCCTTCCCTTATCGCTGGCATGTTGTCTGCAACCGTCCGCGGTAATAAAATAACAGTGGATTCTTAAGCAATCACTTAAGTGACGAACGCAGACCCAGAGTGCGCCGTTTCTTTCTCCTTGTTTCGCTCCGTTTTCCTCTTAGTTTCTCCACTGCTTCTCGAGCTCTACTTTGTCTTGTGTCTGTCATTGTCATCATCATACATGCTCAATATTCTTGATACTGACAAGTCGTCTATTACTCTTATTATTATTATTGAGAAAGCAATAATCGTAATATAATCTTCTTGTTCTTGTCTATTTTCCTTTTCGCCTCCACATACATTACATAGTACTTTTTCGCTTATTAAAATGATGAAAAACCTTTGAGCACAGGCATACTAAAGCAGAAAACGAGAGGAGCATACAGGCTCCCGAGCTAAAGTTACCTGTACGTACCTGTGTGTTTGTAAGAAAGTTTTTGAGAAAAGAGGATTTTTTTCTTCTTTGAACAGGTTTCCACTGCTCTGATGAAATAAAGGATTATACAAAAAGCGGATAAAAGAAGAAAGAAAAAGAATAACGATTTGTTTTTGTTTAAGTGAACAGATCAAGTGAAGTACATAAAATGTGCAATAAATAAGTGCCGGAAAATGGAGACTGAGTTAAGTAAGTAACCGAGAGATACTGGCAGCTTTTACGCACAGAGGAAAAAGTGAAAAAAGTTGATGCTTTCTGGAATATGGAAGAGAAAATAAAAGTGATTCATACTGACTAAATGTACCTGAATGAAAGTGATCTTGAGTGAGTCTGTGCTACCAGTTACCAGTAAAACTTGGATGTTGTGAAATGTTGAAATTTGAAACTGACTAAAGTGACAAAGAAGGAAAGCTGTATTAAGTTCATAAACTATGTATATGCCTTCATACACGCTTGTGCCATATACAGCGATAATTCCTTTTAGCATCATCGTATAATGATGTAATAGCGTAATGGAATACAAAATGTAAAACCAGTGTTTCATCTTTATCCATGAGCATTGCTTTCTTCGTTTTTGTTCTGCTTTCTCCTCCTCTTATTCTTTTTATCCCCTTTGTCTTCTTTCGTTCATCTCATCATCATCATTCTTCTTTCTCTTTACCTGAGAAATAAAATAAAGTGAGCTCACATCGCATAAAAATGACAGTTTGTAAAGAATCCGTCATTGAGACTGACGACAACGGCTTGGGCTGTTGTGAAGAAGCTGGGAGTGGATCCCTCCCGCAAAGACAACAACAAACAAATTGTAATAACATTGGGATTATTATTAGCGACAACAACACGACTGCTCCTGCTGCCGCCACAAATAACCACAACCGACACATTTTGTCCCTTCCGCTGGAACAGTACAGCAAACAATTCAACAAAGACATTAATATCCTTCGAAGCACATATTCACCACACTTCAACAACAATAATAATAATGGATTAGCTATTAATAACGGACGCAGTGGCAGTGGAAGCGGAGGTGGCGGCGCTACCGGAGTGTATAGTGGTGTCGGTGGTACTCTCAAGGGAAATGGCGGTGGTGGTTCAACAAATACAAATGCTAACTGTGCCAGGTCATGTTCCGACGTTTTCGCCAAAAGACATTCCTTCTCGTTACGGTTGGATATGAGTCCGGCGACGGATATTGGGGATGCTAGCAGTAGAAAAGCGCTATTCACACCGGAGGAAAATATGGAAGTGAGAAAAAGAAGGTAAGTGAAAGCGAATTCAGTGCAGCAAAAAAAGAATAAAGAATGTTGATGTTTAAAGTCACCGCTTTTCTTGGAGAAAGGAAATGAAAGAAAAAAATGCATGTTTGTGGTGCGTTCACTTTTCGGAGAAAATAATCCTTTCCCATTAGTGAAAGTAAGGGGATGGAGCAGTTCATTTTACTGTGTATGTAGCGTGACTAGAATTTTTAATGGGTCAGGTCTTCTTTCCGGCTTATCACTTTCTTTCCGTGCTTTCTTGCAATATAGAGAACATTCCTGTACGAGCATCTTATTTTTTAAGAAGTGGATGCCCTCGACTCATAACGTGCTCTCTTTTTCTTACGTGTCTACGTTTCTTCCGATTTTCATCTTTTTTTTTGTCGGCAGATTTTCCTGGTTTTGTAACATTGTGAGTTTATGTATGTACGCATTGTTCTTGTTTATTTAGGTACGACTCCTCGAACTATGACAAAGAGCCAAGATTGGTGCTGAAATCTGGCGCTCTGAATGCTCAAGAGGTCAACATTGAAGAGAAGGGTCAGCGGTACTTTGCTGACATTTTTACTACTTTAGGTGAGTACAAAGTGAAAAACCAATGTCATTGGAATGCTACATACAAATCCAGAAAACGAACATAGGAAAGAGAAGTAAGTAAGGTTACAGAACTGGGATGTGAACTAAAAACGCAACATTTGAAAGAAAAATAAACATCAATCCATTAAAACAAACAGATTAATTCAATGAGCCACTTTTAATGATACTGTAGTTCAATGTTTGATTTAGGGTTTTACCTATTTTCATAGGTTGAATGAAAACTCAAAACAAAGATTGAGTTTACTTGCCTAGTTTGAATTGTTTCTAAGATCTAGGGATTTTTCTGTTTACCCTTTTCTTCGTGACGTGTGTAAATAACATTATCCGAGTCTTTTTCCCAATATAAGGATTATGAATTTCTACTTTTTTCTATTAAGTATTGTTTTCTTTTACAATTGCAGTGGATATGCGTTGGAGATGGACAATGTTTTACTTCGTTATTTGCTACATTCTCTCCTGGCTTGGTAAGTGAGACTGACTTCTCAGATTTTTTTGTTTGGTAAAGTGGCCCAATATCCTGATACCCCCAATATCCCATTCTGCTCATTGTTGCAATAGGTCGAATAAACTTGGCAAAGAATTTATACACAAAACAAAGGAGGTCCTCTTGACGTTGACTACTTTGAGTTCCTCTTAAGCAAACAGTAAATCCAAAGCATTGCTATTTATCTCCCGCCATCTTTACTCCAGCTAACTTTTATAGTCAGTAATTTGCTATATCGAGAAAGAAAATAAATGACGTAGGAAACACGAGTAATTCTTTCCTAGAGCATGCAATGAAATGAAAAATATAGCGCGCAACAGTGGCATTTCTAAAGAGAAAAAAATTACACGGTGCGGTTATTCCTTCACCATTATTTGTTCAACTGTGGTGTTTGCCATTATTACGTGATAATATACCAGAAGAAAAGAAAACTACTATTTCAGTTTCATCTGACTTGCTCCTTTCTTCCATTTCTTTTCATCAAGGAGAATGGGAAAATATAGGAACATAACAAATTACCACCTTCACCGTGTCCACACACTTTGGCTAATTTAAGTATTACCTTTGTGCAGTTGTGAGACACAAATAATTTCGTTTTCTTTATTATCGTATACATATAGTCAAAATCAGATAGCGAACGTTACAAGTTCAATTAAGTATGTAAACAACAACTTTGTTTTTCTTTCTCTTTCAAGCACAAACTTTTCCTTAAGTTTTACACATTTTGCATGCATGTTCAAAATACTGTTTATTTATTTCCCCTCCTTTTATACATTAACGGCTTTAACGACAGCTTTAAAACAGGGAAAGGCTTCAATGACTGGTTTAACACTTAACTATGAAACACACAAATCAAAAAATATAAGAAAGTCTTGTCTTCTTGACTAAAGTAAATGCATTTTTTTCCATAGAATTTCGTGCTTTCATAACTAAACGTTGTGCAACCGAATCAACATCATTAATAATTCGTAGCAATCTTTGACCTTTCACAAAACGAGATCAAAAAAATATGAAAATCACTCACAAAATCCCCGATCTGATAACGCACTTACTTTTTCTTCTCTGTGATCCCTAAAAGAAAAACAGGAAAAAGTTTGAAAGTTATAGAAATGTTTGTTCATCCCCATTTCCCTTTAAAAATTATATAAGACTAAATAGGATTTTCCTGTTTCTCTATCTCCATCCGAACTCTTCAAAATTAAGTAATGCTCTTCTCAAAGGCCCCTTCTTCCCCTCTTTATGTTGTCCGTTTTCATTTGCATATATCATAACATTTTCTTGTCCCATTTCAAGTTGATCATAATGATGATAATGATATTATTATATGTAGGCGATGCCTAATTTTATGTTATGAATGACTCGAGTAACCTGCATAATCTCTTATGTCTTGATGTTGAAAGGATTCGCGGTCATTTGGTGGACTATTTTGAAATCTCACGGGGATATAGAAAATTTTGAAAAGGAAGGCTGGGATCCTTGTGTCGTGGGCGTGAGCAGCTTTAGTAGTGTCTTTCTTTTCTCCTTGGAAAGTCAACACACTATCGGATACGGTAAGTACGAAAACTAAATGACATTTTTGACACATTAAATTTACTTTCATTGCATCGTAATAATAAACCAAGAAAAGGAAAGGATACAAGAGGAAAATTTCCTTTATAAATAAACAACAAATAGAAGCTAGTAAAACGGGAATAAAACTCATTTCTGATGGATGGAAATGACCGGAATTAGAATGTTCATAGATGAGAAAATGGGTGGATATGTTTTATTAATGCAATGCGTACTTAACAATAGGCTCATTCTGAACAGAAAATTCACCTAATGATGACAATTTAAGTTAATAGCGTGTCTTGAAAATAAGCAATTTCCACTAGAAAGGCCGAATGAAAATCTGAAAACAAAAAACGGAGACAGTTAAAATTGCTCTGCTGGAGTTGGAGTTGCTCTTTCCTTTTAAGTTACTTAAGTACATATAATGAAGGTCATATACAATGTCTGTACGAATCATTTTTCAAAGAATAAATTATTGTGAGTTTGAACGTGGAACGACTGAATCGAACCTTGTCTTTTTGTAACAACAGCATCGTGTTTCTATTATAGCATCAAAGAAATAAAATGCTTAAGTCCAAAACTCATAATTTAAGTTCAGTTGAGAAGTTCAGTTCAAAATTAGTTTACGTTACTGGTTAGAGAAATTAATCGAGGAACGATGTTCATGATCCACCATGAGACTTTGTGTACGTAAGTTTACTGCTCCTGTCTGGCAGTCCATTTTGAAATTCCCTATCATGTCAGCAACATTTCCGAATTTTTGTGAATGAACTCTATTATGTACATCCGCATCCGCACCATTTGTCTATGACTTTGTGTACTCATGTTGAAAGTACTTAGTTCGTCTGCGTTTGACTTTTGGTTTAGAAATCAATGGCCACATGTGTTTGGTGTGATGACTGCAGTCTGAGCCTGGGGGAAAGAACGCAGGGGAATTCAATAAATGAAAGAATAAAAATTGTGTATAAATCGAGTTTATAGTATAACATGAATCGTGAATGCATTAGAAAAGGAACAACGTTATAGCAGCTTTCTATAGTATTTTAAATGGGTACTCGTTTTCGCCTCACTCTTTGTGTTAATTTCTTTCTTGTTAGGTTATCATCGAATGACAGACATTTGTCCTGAAGCCATAGGCCTTTTGTGTTTTCAGGTAATTTTACATTTAATTTTCAGAACATGATTTATGCCTATGCCAATTTAAATTGCTCTGGACTGGAGCTTATTAAAAATTTTTTTAAAGATCATTTAATTTACATTTAATTTTCAGAGCATTGCGGGAGTGCTCATTGAGGCAATTTCGGTTGGTGTTTTTATCGTAAAAATATCAAGTAAGTTGGAAATAATAAAGGAGACATTTCTGCTTCTCGATCCAATTCCATATGTAACTGTGTTTAGCACAAATCCTTGCTCATTTAATAACGTGATCACAAATTAACCAGTGTTAATCTTTTAGACCAGTAAATTCTCTATTAATTAATTTCAGAACCGAAGAAACGAAGCCAAACTTTGATATTTAGCAAAAATGCCTTGATATGCCAAATTAATGGGAAAATGTATCTCAAATTTAGATTGGCTGACATTCGACATGAGGTAACGTTATCAGCTTAAACTAATGAAATCTGTATCTATAAATAACAGAAATATGCTTAACAATCAAAATAGGGAGTCGGTTATTAATTTGCTGAAAATTAATGAGAAATGAGTAATCTTTTTGAATGCCTCTGGTGCATTTAAATTGAGATTTTTATTTTTTGTATACAGAGTAAACTTCTGGAAACCCACGTTCGAGCTCAGGTTCTGTACAAAAAGACAGCGCCCGACGGCCAGGTAGAATCAATAGTGCAACGGGAAATCGAGGTAAGTTGTGCATAAAAACTCTAATCGCTTGTCCCAATGAGATTAGTATTATACCCACGTAGTTTATAAAAATACATATTTCATCATCACATGCTCAGTTTTATTTTAGCTCTTGTCTCTTGCAGCAATGCTTACGTAGGTGTAATCCTTACGAAACAAGCGACCTTTATCAACATGTTTAAGGGTTTCGCTCTTTCACTTTTAGGTTGGTGCCCTTGAGGAAGACGAAGACCGAATTTTGCTGTATTGGCCAACAACCATAGTTCATGAGATTAACTCAGACAGTCCATTTTATGAGATGAGCTGTGATGATTTGTCCAAAGTTCAAGCGGGTAGTAATGGAATTGGAGGAATTGGAATTGGTGCTGGAGGAGACGGTGAAAGTGGCGGTGGAATCGATTGGGAACTCATTGCTGTTCTGGAAGGCGTCGTTGAATCCACTGGAATGACTACCCAAGCACGTACTTCCTACTTGCCCTCAGGTAAAGAGCATCAAACGGACAACTTAATAGTTTTGTGGTAATTGGAAAACCCACACCTTTGTCATTGGCATTTATCCGTACAAATTCCACAGACTTAAAATATTTTTCTGTGATTATCATTTTTTAATTATCAAATTCCAAATTAAATATCGATTTGTGTTTTAACCGTTTTGATATAAAATAATAATCCAAACCAAGAAATACACAAAACGATTGGGGTTTAAAAAGAAGGTTGTTTTGATCTACTTACGCCTTCAATTCCTACATAAATTTGAACATCTGGCAGGAATAGCGGTTTATTTTGCTGTAGGTCGGCGGTCATGCTAGGGGTTTTATTTCTTGCATTTCCCAGAATAATTTCAATGAATGAATATTGAAGTGCAAAATTACGGTTATGTTATGCCGTATCTCAATTTATAGATAGATAATCATCACATAAAAAAAGATAATGTGTCATGTTTTTATCCCCGTCCCTCAGAATGACACAGAAAACGAGAAGGAAGAAAAACTCATTTCCCATCATCCTTGTCCCCGTCTCTTAATTCTTCTCTATTTAATCCCGCTTCAAAATTAATCCCAGTGCAGCATGCCTAATGACATGTACCTTGGTCTCGTCGTCAACTTGATCAGATTCGGTCAGAATGAAATGAAATGGAACTTTCGTATATAGCACGCACTCCACACCACTCCACACATTGCACCAGCCGCCAGCACTACTCTAGATAAGTACGATAATAATCAACATGATATTATGAAAGCTATAGATAGTAAAGGAAAAGCCTTTTCCTTCCCAGTCGTCAAGTCTAATAAACGGAAAAGTCTTTTATAACTTGGCTCTGTTTACACATGTCATTTTCTGTTTACGTTTCAGTTGATACATGGTGTTCTACAATGTAGCATTTTACCTTGTAGGAGGCATACATTTTGCTTTCCCTTATAACCCTCTCTAATCATCTTTATCTCACGGAGATATGCATCTACATCATTAAAGCTTCAAAGGAAAATCTAGTTTAGGCTTCCTACGGGAACAAAGGCCTTGTTGTCTTTGGGAATGAAGTGGAAGTGGCAAATACTCGTGTTTGTTTAGCAGGCAATTACATACTAACAAGTAAATTTGAAGATTAAGATATAATAAAATGCATTGACAAAAGCTCGAGAATAAACACGAAGTTATGAAAGTGAGCAATAATAATATTATTAATGTCATGCAAGAAGCGAAATATTAAACAAACCAGAAAAATCTCATTTAGTAATATTTTATGGTTATTACGAAATTTATTATGCCAGTTTGGGTGTAATTAATTGATTGAATGTGATGTTTCTAGAAATTTTATGGGGCCGTAAATTTCGCTCGATGATGAGGTCGAAAGGAAATAGCTATGTTGTGGATTTCGATATGTTCAACTCAACAATTGCATGTGATGAGACTCCTCTCTGCTCCGCGAAAACTTGGCGAAAGAGCCAGAAACAACAAAAAGGACGTCGTCAAAGAAGCAGTAGCAGCAGTAGTAGCAGCAGTTCTTCTAGTGAAAGTAGCGATGCTCCAAAGGTAGAAGACGCTGCTACTTCAACTAATAATAGTGCTACTGCTTCCCATAGTGCAATTATTGTCGATGGAGGATTTCGCAGAGGAGGGAGAACAGGAACAAATCTGGACGACACGAAGGACCCTTCAATCGCATCCTAGCAAATAAATGAACCCTCCATTAAATTTCTTTCTAGTTATGATATTTTAAAACTCGGCTTGTTTATTTATTTATTTAAAATCCTTTGCTGTAAGTCTTTTATTTTTAGATTCAGATAAGCCATAAGCCGGTGCAGTAAGTGATGAACCAATATTAAACGGAAATTTATGAGATAAAATGTAACTTGTACCTTGAACTGCACGTTTTAGAAACTACTAATAATAACACAAAGTCTGTCTTCTCTCAAAGTAACAAATAAAAATATCAAGAAAGACCCCTCATGTCATATCTCAGAATTAATATTATATTTTGAATTTGTAAGATACCTACGTAGATTAAAGCTTGTCTCAAATAAATGTCATAAAACCGTATAAGGTGTAATCAACTAACATTGCCCAAAATCCAGTCAACTGTCAACTTTTTATATAGACAAATATATTTTAAGGTGAATATTTGCTCTTTCGTAGTAACTAGAAGAAAACTCGGTAGTCTGATGATAAATGGCGTGCGTAAAAAGAAAATTCTAGAACCGAAATGTAATTTTGGCTACTTCCGATATCTCTGTAAATTGTGAGTATTAAATGCTTACTTATTAATAAGTGAGGTGAATTCTAGTCTTGCGTAATGTAACAACAAGCAATAGCAAACCCTATAATTAAATGTATGCATGTTAAACGTTTCAGAGATAAAATATTTATTAATAACCTCGAGTAACCTTAAGATACGTAAACCCAAGTCGTAACGTAACATCTGCAAACTTAATGTATAGGCATTCAGTTATAGAAATAGAACATATCGTGCCGAAAATAAACTTGTTAATACATAAATGTACCTTTGACATGTTGTAAATAATTCATAAAGTTGTACTTAAGACGGGTAATAATTACTTTAACTATAAGCCAGTACAGTAATGAGAAAATGTATGGGCGCAGTGAATTTGATTTTTATGTCTGTGTGGAATGTCAGTACCTATAAACATTTTACGATTAAAAACGGAGTGGTCTGAATTCATTCGGTGATTTTATGGATTTGTTTCCGACTTGCCAGTTATTTCTGTCAAATTTCGTAGGATGGAAGATAAGGCAGTACGCAGCTCAATGTCTCGCTCTGGCTAATAATGTGTGCTTTTGGTGTGACTGTTCAACCAACCAGAAACAATAATTACTTCCCTTGCTGCTATTTCAGCTATGTTAAGCTAAACGAACCAAGTCAAGGTTTATGGTTTACATAAGTGATTTATTTACGTGAGAGGCACGAAGAACCCTTAAAATCTCCCCCATCTAACTCTTCATTGTCGTCATCGTCAACCTTCGACCACATCGTAAAACGGAGGGTAATAATAAAATCTGACAATATCAATGCATCTATATTTTGTATTTGTATTCCTGCGGTCGTTTGTTATAGCATAATATTTGTAAATCGTTCATGCGTGGATAGTTGACAAACTCAAAGAGTCTCGGTTTGTTTGGTTTTATAGTGTTATTTGGTGACATTTATTGAACTGTCCGAAAATCACTTTCACGACTCATGTAAGGAAAAATCGGATTTCTAACCAAAAAACACACTGACTATGCGGGCTAACATTAGCACGGCGGTTACTTCACCGGCGGGATGATTACAAAGTAGTGTTGTTAATATCTTTGCTCATGAAGCATACGCAATTTGCTATTCTCGTTTATCGTCAAATGCAAATATGAAAACTGGTATTCACCTGTATTGCCGATACAATCACGATCAAGGTTGTGTAGACGAGTGGAAGTGAAAGACACAAGAACAGATAAAATATTATTTCACTTGCTCATCTTCGTCCTCATCACTTGAGTAGATGCGAGACAGCAAGAGCATAGAGACTAGCAATCCTTATAAAATACAGCCTCAATCCTAGCCCAGTTTCTCTGGCATCCACTCATCGGCATCATCATGAGTGACAAGCAAGAAGGGAAAAAACTAAACTTCAGTCGTCGTTATTACATTTTTCCCACTTCTGCTTTCTCCCTGTACGCGGACTGACTCGAAGCAGTGAATTCACACTGGAGATAAATAATAAGATATTTTTACTGCTTCGTTCATTGTCTGCGCTTTGGATAGTCTCTTACCTTCATTATTCCCATATGTGTTCCACTCTGCATAGGTAGAAAATAGATAGACATATTATATTGTGTTGCAGTTGTGCTCCTACAGGAGCTTCAGTCTATACATGACAAGGAAAGAGAGGAGAAAGAGAAGCTGACTTTTCTCCCTATAAACTGGGTACTTACACGCTTTGCTTACCTATTTCCTAAAAACACAAAGTGCCCTTTTTCTTCGGGTAATAGACGAATCTAACGTTATAAGTTACTTATGAGACACGGTGTCTCAGACACCCCTGTATATCTACATACAGCAAACCTCTACTCTTGGCGGTGCATTGAATAACACAGACTTTGGACTGCTTATGTAATGAGTCTACCACCCACTTATTTTATTTAGCGATGTCGTCATGTCGTATTAATATACTTACTGTATTGCCATTCTTGTTAAATGTGTGACGGGAATAATAATTTGCGCAAGGGTTATCAGCTAAAACTAATTAAGCTCTTTTTTTCTATTCTTCTTTTAAACTTTACTTTCTTGGTTGGTTTTATAGTTTCATGTTTAATATGCAAATTCATATTTTCAGGGACACTTTCAATTTACGAGAATGCTGCATGCAAATTTTAAACGGGATTGTTAAATAAATATAAAAAGAATAGAAATGTGTGAATTAAGTCTGCAATTAAGGCTGTTTTTTAATTTGCAAATGAAACTTCAGTCAGACTTAACATGTCGAACTGTGCCAAACGTAGGTTATGTCAAAGTCATATTGTGCCACAAACTAGCCTCATGTATATTATTAATGCAGTAATGAAACACTGGCCATATATTGATGTATTTATGTAGTGCCAACTGCCAACACAATAAATTGCATCTAACTAAGCATATACTTCATTTAAAGTACCTACATTATTCACACTGGGATATAAATGAGATGTGAAAGTTAGAAAAATCAAAGAATATAAATGTGACCTTTTAATTGTGACATTCACTTCCGACTTTACCTAAAATGTAACCAATTTGATGTGTGAGATGATATAAAGCATTCTTAGGAAGTGGGCGGTTCTCATTTACGGCAACAAAAACACTTTCCTTTCAAGGCGAACTTTTGTTTTCTTCTGGTAATGACTTCTGGCAACTTCTTATACAACCGTCTAGGAAAAAATGTTTATGTCTCAGGGGTATGCTTACTTTTAGCAAAGCATGAATGGACTATATTAACGCATTAAAAATAACTCCGTGAAGACTGGTTAATGTGAAGTACGTGGGTAATAAAATTCTGCAAATATTCTTGAAAGTATTCTACTCACAACATTTTTACGCTTTTATTGCTCGTTTACCTGATACAAACCATTGCTTTATGACGGGATGGGGAGTTTTGTGACATTATTTGAAGTCTTTGTTATGCTGTTCCTGTTCCGTCAGGTTGGAGGAAAAAGAAAAATAGCAGAAAAGTACAATTCACCATTTATCGCTTTCTTTATTGTAGCTTTTTGTATTTATCGTCATTAAACAATGTTTTATCATCAATTAGTATCATAATCTTCTTTCGTTTGATATTATTACAGATTTATTGAACTACTTTTGTGTAGTTTCTAGAAAG
This sequence comes from Cyphoderus albinus, assembly GCA_021029165.1. NCBI lineage: Eukaryota > Metazoa > Arthropoda > Collembola > Entomobryomorpha > Paronellidae > Cyphoderus > Cyphoderus albinus. The sequence continues at coordinate 12,632 of VYYJ01001813.1, forward strand.
ACCTGAAAACTTTATTTACATCATCTTTTTAAGGCTATCTTAAATTAATACCAAGAAATAAAAATGACAAATGCCAGAATATTTTGAGTTAAACTAAACCACTTTACAAGTCTTGTCTTAATGTTATGCTATATTCGATTTTAGTGCACCATATAAAAACCTGGTTTGTCCCCAAAATATCTTAGTTTTATCTGGTTTTATAAGTACAACTATAGTATACTACTAGCAAATGATAACTGGCCGCGGTTTGTAGATAATTAATCTCAGCCCTATCTCAAACTATAGTAATCAATCACATGGAAAGATATTTACCTTTGGTACGTGATGATATGTTAGTTAATGCTGCATAAATTATTATTACAACTATAACCCTTATAGGGCACTAAAAATTATTTACGAGTAAGAATATCTCTAGTTTTTTGGCATTATCTCATAACGATTTATTTTTTGTTCGAAACCGAAGTCACGAAGGGTTTTTGCAAAAAGGTTTTTATTTTGCCCGGCCCACACACGGAGAAGACGCACATTCTTTTGCTTTATATAGAAGAAACACAAAAGCCATAATAAACGTGAAATGGGCGGCAGTGACTGCTTGTGACGGCTGCATTGCATTAAGAGCACTTTTAATATCTACGTAAAGTGCATATTTATGAGAAGGAGAAAAGGAAAAAGGCACTTAAATATTGTTCGTTGAGCGTATAAAGTTCGAAAGTGATAGTAATAATAATAGAATATTACTCTTACACACAGCAACTTGGAATAAACAAGCAAACCACAGTGTCATCCTCCGCCAACATCTCAACATCCCAAATTACTAAAATAATGTGAAGAGAAATAAAATGCAAATTCTCGTAGACATTCGCAAAGATCTACTTTGGTGATGACGGTGACGGTGGCATTCATAAGTGAGTCGTCTGTCATAAAAACATTTTATGAGGAAAATGTGTCATCTTAAAATCGTAGGATTCAGTGTGACAAATGTAGTTAGTTCTGTTTCCCCTCGACATTTCAAAATACATAATAATAAATATACCTCAAATGGGTGTCGAGAGCATGAACAGAATTGAGAACTGCTACAATCGGAGCCTGAATAAGTAACAGTAAGTACGTATGTCATTTGAAATGTTCTCTACGAACCTTTCCATTGTTGAAGCAAGTTTGATAAGGAATGTTTTCCCTTAGAGTAAATACAATTTTCCTACTCTAAGTTGCAACTGCAACAATAAAATCCCTATGTGGATTCGGAAAAGTGGACCATCGAGTTGAACTTGAGAATAATAATTCAAGATACAACGTTATCATCAATTTAAAGAAAGGGTTGTTTTTGTTTCCACTAGTGTGGTTTCGTGTTTGAAGTTATCAGGCGAGCTTAAAATGTCAAAAGTAGAAAACATACTTTGACTACATGCTAAAATTTTGTGGTAAAAACTTTAAAACTGTTATTTGCAGAACCAGAATTGCATATCCTAAACCTTGAATTTTAGTGAAAGTCAAAAGCAAAAGAAAAGTGAAAGTTTAGGTTTGTCTAGACCCTTGTTATAGCTTCTGGCAAAACTAAATAAGGAATACTTCTTTCTTCATATCCGTAGCTTTTCATGTCACTTTTCATCAAAATCACATTTTCCATAATGCTCGTTTAGACATAAATTAAGAAATCCAGCTTCGCCCCAATCGTTGCAAGAGGCGGTGATGGACGAGGGATACTACATATGTATGTTTGACTGCAGGAGTGGAGTTAGTTGGAGTTGCGATTTGCCACGCTGGTAGTTTGGTGGTTGCGATTTATGAACCAGCGTGATATGCGGTTGGGGATGCGGGTTCAGTTTTCTCACGTCACTTTTCAGCCGGTGGGCTTTCAACTTTGCTTCCAGCAGCAGTATCATCAGCAGACTTCCTTTTGCATAGTCCATCGCTCGCGTTTTTCCCTCCTTCAGTGGCACCACCAGTTTCTTCGGAAGATGACACATGAAACGGAGTCAGAATTCTCAGACCTCCAATAAAAGAAAAGAGAGAAACGAGTCTTAATAAGAAAGCGATCCGGCCAAAATGAGCATGATGAGGCAATAAAGTTCAATTAATGGGGGAGAAATTTGGTGAGATGAAACGGTAAAAATAAAAGTAAAAGAACGAGGAAGCAAATTAAGGCAGATTTTCGCTACCGACAAAGTATTTTGATTCTTGACCCTTTTCCTTCAATAAAATCTTCTTGCATGACTATAATTATTTAGTTAGAATAGAAAGAATCCCATACTTTGCCGAAAGCTCGGCTCAGGTTATTTCCATTTCACAAAAATCTCCCGCATGAACTTCACCAGAAAGCTACGCAGTCCTCCGATTATTTTTAGAAGGAAGCGCATAGAACAAAATGATGATTGCCATTGCCTTATAATAAAGCTCTACTTTCTCTTTCCACGTCAACTCCTCTTTTTATATTCCCGTCAGGTCCAGTCATTATCGTTCACTAACCTCTTGCCGTCAGATCCGCTTCTGCACTTTGCAATTCATACAATTCGTTCGCACTGCAGCGTGGGGTGTCCACTTCATATGTGTTGTTAAACAGACTGTAGTCAACGGCATACTCGCCAAGCTCTTTTCGGAAAGAGACAAGTGGCTCAAAACGATGACCCCAGAGAATTTCTAGGTAATAAGAAAACCCGAGTCATATTATTACATTACATTACATTTTTATTATTACCGTTATGTTATTGCATTCCACGAAACCGCAGGAGTCATACTTTGAGACTCGCTGTTAGTCGCATATGGGAAAAATGAAAGTAAAATGCAATTGATACTACAAAACTAAACTCTAAAGAGAATGCTTTTACATAGTCCATATGGGATAGAAAGTTATCAGTTATTGGCAGAAGTCATTTTCTAACACTAATTGTTTCACGCATTTACTAGTTAGATTTGGGAAGCAGGATTTTAAATGCACGATTTTCCAGCAAGCTTGTCGGGTGTGAAAGTTTTCTACGCGCAAAACTTTTCCTATGTACCATTGGGCATAGTATTCGTGATAAGAAAAAAATTCTTTAAAGATTACGAATTACCATTGCCATTTAAAATAAAAGTGTAGTAACGATGATTGTCATCAGAGTTTGAGAACTGTGTAAAGTTACCTGAAGGTAAGTAGGAGCTTCGTGCTTGAGTTGTGGCTCCCGTCGACTCAATCACACCTTCCAGAATCAAAACAATCTCGAACCGTTCTTTGAGCAGTTCCTCTGCTGAAATGTTGAAGAGGGGAGAGTCAGAGTCAATCCTATGAACGACTATCATGGGCCAAATGAAGAAAATTGCTTGTTGATCACTGTCCACGCCAACTTTCAGCTCATGTTGGTAAAATGGAAGCACTTCTCCCTCTGTCGTTTGTCGACGTTTGATCAATTGAGCTCTGATTGAGGCGCATATTATGTGACTCTACAAGGTAAATAAAGAGGGGAAAATAAAGCACTGCAATCAAAACATAGGTACTATGATGCCACACTTTGATTTTTATGGCATCGGGGAAAGGTGAGCTGGCTTTTTATAGGGCATAAAGTGAATGGACGTAACTGCATTTTCGCAAAAGTGGACGACAAAAAAGCCATTTTTCTTTGACAGCGTTATCACAAGAGAAGACAAGGGAGAAAAAGAGTCGAGTTCTTCAATCTACTTCATCTTCATCAAATGTCATATCAAACAAAAACAGGAAAGAAAGCAGTCACTTTGGTTCTTGTTCGAGCCACTATATCAAATTCAGGCTTTCTTCCTTTCTGCCTTTGCTCTTCTCCGATGCCACAAGGGAGAGAGAAATGCTCTTAAATGTCAAATGCTCCTCTTTCCTCGTTCTCTCTTTTCTTTAGAACTTCAAACAATTCTTGACATCGACACATTAAATTATTATATTGTTAGTTACAACGGAAATAACTAAAAAAATAAGCTAAAGTGGCCTTGTGCTTTTCCTTCCAATTTTCGTCTTACTTTAATTTTGAAAGCAAAGTTTGGTAAATACAGCAAAAATGGAACAAACCTGATCTCGCAAGTCGCCCACACGGATTTGGAGCGTGAGGTTTCCATCCCTTTGGTTGATTACAGCGTGTCGGCTAAACATTAACGTTTCTGTCCGCTTCTTAGGACGACTCATTTTTGTGAAAACAACGCCAACCATGAAAGCCTGAAGATTTAAAAATTAAATTGTTCCCGATAATGAAATTAGAGACAAATGATACGTTAGAGTGAAACTGGAGAAAAGAGAAGAAAGGAAAAGAAGAAAGCCAACTATTTTGCAAAACGAAGCTGTATTGAAGCATTAAAAGATTCTATATATTATGTGAAACTTTAGCTCGGTGTAAGTGAAAAATGCTTGCTGCTACCGGGAAAGTGTCAAATTTAATTTGGCGAATTTTCACTTACTACAAGTTACACTTACAAAATAATGCTCAATCCAAGATTTTGCAAAGCAAGAGTAAAATGGATGAGAAATTTTTGTGACACGCGATTTTTTGTGTGGATATGCCCAATGGATCTATTTCCATAGAAGGTCTATTTTATTCAAGTAATGTCAGAAAAGAAACGAGACAAGCGGCACAAAGCAGTTACTTTTTTCCAGCTTTTTGGAAGTAACAACGTTAAAATATTTACGCAGAATAGAAAATGAGACAAAAGTTGGAGATGAAATTTATTTTGGTATAGATATGGAACAAATAATACAGAAGTTTGTATTTCCATAAGTTTTTTTTAGCTTAGAGAGACTTTGAGTACGTACCTGGATTATAGTCCCGAGAATACTTTGTATACACTAAAATAAATGAAGCAACAAAACAGTTTTATTATTTAAAGTAGCTTCGCATGACAATCGTTTGAACATATTTTCATATTTCCATGTTGAAAATTACGCAATTTGTGTTTGGTCGGGTCGGAGAAACAGACAAGCATTCTAAATTATGCATTATTTCTTGCATCCCCTGGAGTGTAATGCACACAGAAATTTCATTCTAGGTTACACCTTTTCAGGCACATCATAAACTTTTATTTCGCAATTTTACTAAAACCTACAGATGCATGTGTGTGAAGAAGCATGCATATTATTACTATAATTGTAAAGTTTGAGCGTGTCTTCTTGACTGTTTATTGCATACATTTTCTAAAGAATTGATACCTATTCAGTAAAGTTTAATAAAGCATCATTTTAAATTTTTATTTACCATCATAAAAATTGCTTCAGGACATTCTTCAGTAGTGTATCGTGATCCGTAACCTATCGTCGTCTGTGTTTCAATACTAAATAAAAATGCGCTTGTAAAACCGTGAAGATTGTTCACACAACCATTCCAGCCTGTAAGATAAATGGTCACATTCATATTAATTAATAATCGCATCTTGGAAAATGCGAGAATAAAATACATTTTTAAGCAATATCATTTTACCTGAATCTTCCACCAAATGCTCTATTTCCAAATCTCCGTGTGTGTATGAAATGAGCCAATAAATTGCTGCAAAGCCTGTCCAGGAACTTAGAAAGCTCATTGCAAACACTAAAAATGTCCATCTCCACTGCACAGTAAACAAAAGGTTCAATTAACTTAACATCGTCAATTCAGTTTTCATGTGCTAACTTGGTTCTATTTGAAGGAATAAAAGTTTTCTTCAGTGCTTTAGGATTTTCGTTTTCACTTTTTTCAAGCGTATAAAAAGCCTTTTGTTTATTTATATCTTCCTAGCCATCAAGTTTTAGTCTTTCATTTTTAGTATCTAGGAATTTTTTATATGAAAAGTGAGAACCCGCCCCTAAAATCCAGAAGTTATTCCATGCAAGGGAAGCTCTCATTTTTTCATGAAGAAATAAAACAGGAATGACAGTTTTCTAAACAGACGTATCAGGAAATACTCATAAAATATTAGGTTCATGAAAGTCAGACAGGAGGCGGTCAAACTACCTAGAATTGTCATTGTCACGCATCTTGACATGACAATAATGTTCTTTGGAAACTCAAGAAAGGCGTTTAAAAAGTAAGGAGGCTATTAGGAAAAGCAAACACAGGCAACGGCTAAACTGCAATGTGCAAAGAAATAGATTTTTCCAAGTTTATCGTTCTGAACGAATGAGACAGAATTTAGATAGGGGTATTTGTTGTTGAGATCGGATCTCTGAAGCAAAACTTTACATGTAAACAAAAGGGTATCATCATCTTGTCGTGCCATGTGCCGTACTATTTTCCAATTTCCACACTTTCTTATTCCACTCATTCACTCGTGAAATTCTCGTTTCCTTCTTGATCCTCTCGAATTTGGAGCAGTGTTATGTTTCGTTGAACAATAATAAAAAGAGTGAAGAAGCACGCAGAATGTTGGAATGAAGATGCAAAAGGCCTTAAGAAATGCTCGAGTTACAATAAAAGATCGGGTTTGTACAGCCTGAAATTGATGCACCATTCAATTAACTGGACACTCAAAGTCTTTCATTGGAATGGGAGATAAGGATGAGAATGGCTCGTTTTGAAATAAGAACCGAGAAAATTTTCTATTGATTTTATTAGATTTTCCGTTTTATGCTCTAGTTAGCTGCAGTTGACATGCTTTGGCTTGGCTAACAAAGACTTTCTACTTTATGCTTGTGCTTTATATTTCCACTTTCACATCATAATTAATTTTCTCATTTTCTTACCTGTAAGTCAACGAGTGTGATGAACAAATCTGCCAGGTACTTTCGTCTTCTCTTGGAAATGTTCGTTTGGTGAAGATTGGTATCCCCATTTTTGAAAATGACCCTTTTCCTCATCCGCCCATATTTTGAACTAAATCTATTTTTAATCCTACTTAATGAATTTATTGTGCCTGTGTACGTTGTAGTGTGATCATTATCGTCGAGTCCTGTAAGACCATTTAATGTTAAAGTAGCATTGTTACTAGTATCTAGCAGGTCATCATCTTTTGGAGAAATTTTTAAAAGGTCTTTTCCTCCATCGCCTGCCGACGTTCCACCAGAGGAAGAAACAACTATTTTTGGTTTTGCGTTAGCACTATTTATAGGCGAGCCTAGCAACTTGAGTTCTTCTTCTGGTGTTGCGGAAGAACCACCATCACCAAACTTTTTAGTTGCGCTGGTAGATGTCAAATTCCCGCTACTACCACCTCCACCTCCTGAGGATTCTTTAAAATAGCCAGATCGCAAGGCTTTTGCCCAACCTGGCTCTGGACTAGCATCGCCTTTCTCAATATCAGATACTTTGGTCATTTTGTTAAATTAGGGTATTGATACGAGCTACACTCATGTAAATCACTGTAATATTGAATACCGAAATTTTTAACACAGAATCAACTTTTTGAGCTCACAATTTTTAACACAAATTCAAGTTTTTAATCAATTTGTACATTTTTAAAACTAAAACTGATTCTACAAAAGAACTGTCTGAAAACTCAGTTTTACTGTCATATCTTACGCTATCTATGACAATTACACAATTAGCAGATAGTTACGCAAGCGATCGACCGCAAAATTATGAAATAAATGTTTCCTTTTGAATTTTCATGATAAAAACTGTATTTGTTTAACCAACAAAACTAGTAAACTCATTGTCGATGTCAGCTAGGTCTGCTGGCTGGCGAGAAGTTCTAAAGAGGAAAATCAAGTACAAAAGGCAAACTAGACAAAAGTGACGTTTCTTTGAATAAAATGCTAGCGCTCTGTGTCACATTCTTTCAAATGAAAAGAAAAGAAGTCGTGTTCAATAACAAAAAGTGGTATACTACAACACATGTCCATCCACATAAAGTCACTCAGTGCACACGTATTTACTGCTTCTGTTTCATTGACTGATGAGGTACTGCAGAATTTCTAAAAGAGTAACGTGTGAGTTCCTTTTTCTCATTTTCTATCCAGCTACTGCTCAACTTGGCACGGAGAATTTGACGATGTTGATAATAATGATGATAATGATGTTGAAAAAACTCGAGGAGGCATCATTCTTACTTTGGGTTGAAGAGGTGTGAAGATCAGACTGCACCACTACATACCACTTTTATTATTAAGCATAATCAACTTGATTATCATCACAACGCAACGCAACACGTATGACATAAATCGTTACAAACAAAGAGGGAATCGAGAGATGTACACATCATTTGCGCTCTTCAGTCCAAGTTACATGAATTTTCATCACAGGGAGATGAGATAATGACGACCGTCCTGCAGTAAAACTGGGCTGTTAAAAAGTTAAAATATCATTGTGCCGAACTGATAAAGTTATGTGGTTGTAAATAATATTTGGCGATGTTGAGAGAGAGACTCTGCTGGCAGTTCTATTATGGAAGATATGCATTTCACAGTCGAGATTTTTTCACCGCCATTTCATCTTTATACTTGCTAAAAATGCATTTCTTAAAGCCTGGACTGCATGGAATTTTCATGTGATGGCCCTGTTCGTTATATTCGTAATGCCGACTGTCGAATTATTTATTCACATTTTTACTCCACGCGGCGCATGAACGTGGACAAAAAGCAAGCCTTTTAACGTAAAGATAAAAGCATTTTATTACCATTTACAGAGTAAGATTCTGAAGAGCTATGAAAAGCGCTATTACAATATTTATAAAAATATCTTTCTAGAGAATTAAAAATGGATGTGATGCGAAATGCAAAATGCAAAATGATGTCTACAAAAATCGAAAGAGATGAATAAATTATAAGGTTTTCTTAGAAATCTCCAATCCAAAACTATGTAATAAGACATGAGACATTTATTGGCAAAGACTGAAAAGAAGTGATTCTTGGCCGAGCGATGCAAAAACATTTGGTTTATTTTATTGGTTTATTATGAAGGATATAAAGTTGAAAATGTTTTGGCATATTGGCCGTAATATAGAATCCACCTTTTCTTCTCTACCCACTACTTTTGGGCAAAAAAAAACATTACAATAAAATGAGTTTCATTTTGAAATGATCATTCTATGATTAATTTTTCGTTCATGCAGCACCCTCTGGAGAAAACAATCTATTTTCCCAAAAAAATATTACAGGTTTACATTTCAATGTCAGCAAACCTAGATTTTATTATCATATTTTGCTTCAATTTGAAGCGGTGTGGTGAAGATCCTTTAGAATATTAAAGATATAAAGCAAAAAATAATCAAACTCAATCTAGAAATAAATCAAATGAAAGGGAAAATGACACGGTCATCCGAAAGTGCAATAAAATCTCTACTATTATCATCGGTAAAATTGCCAAAATTTCAATGGATGAAATAAAATGAATAACAATTCAAACCTTGGGTAAAACAAACAATGCGTTTGCTTTTACTAAGTAGCATTCACAAATATTGCGAAATTGCAAATCATGGTTTCAATCTTTTTAACATAAAAGGACTCTCTGAACTTCCTTTTTGCTCATTCCATTCAAACTCACTCGTATCACGCTACAAAATCCAGAATGAAAGAGACAACATCAAACATCCTTACACTGCAACACGTCATATGAATATTCAGTTCAGTGTCAGCGATCAGGCTTCACAAAGCCGAAAAGCCGATTTTCCTTGTCGCCATAAGTCAAAATCTCAGCCCTCAGAACAAGCAACTGAAATTGAAGAATGCCTTGAAACATTATTATGCTTTTAAATGTGTTTCAGATATAAAAGCAATAATTTGTGAAAGGTGAGAATGATAATGATAGCTGCTGACATGAGATGGGATTGCTGTGTAGTTGCTTTATTAGCATACCTACAGTTCAGCACACAAATCAAAACTTTTCTCATGTTACATTATTGGATTTTGCGACTGGGTACATTTATGTGTCTGCTACCTATTTATTTGGTTTTGCTTTGCTTACACGATACATCAATCTGGTGGACACACAAATCCTGGCGTGTCATGAGTATGAGTAAAAGCTATTATATAATTTTACTACCTCATTCACTCAACCTTAGACAGAAAATTCTTCGGGAAACAAATCAATAAAAATTGACAATGGATTGTTGGTTTGGCACAAGAAGTTGTGTAATCCTTCTGCAACTGTTTACCATGTCGCATTGTATGGAATAATATTGAAATCTTATCTCATCTCTGCATTATGACATTTTATGATCTCATTGAGAAAGACGGTTTCATTCATGAATTTTAAATTCAGCCATAAGCCAGCTTTCATTCAGTTAAATATGATTGACTGATGACATATTATGATACTAGAAAAATGAATCTGTGGCATCATGAAAATAAAACGAGAAGTTCCAGGCCATACAGAACATATTTGACTATATAATGATAGTTTCCAAAATGAGCGATCACAAAACTTGTCACTTGATTGAATGAAGGCTAAATCATGCTAGAACCTCGCTTCACGAACTTCCTTGTTTTATTGTTTAATTGGTGGGTTCACCTTTCAATTAATTAAGCCTCAAATTGTTGGGTGCCGTTGCCAAACTTCTCTGTTCGGCAACCAATCATTGTTTTCATTCCCAGTTGCATGTTTTGTTGCATAATATGAAAACAAAGGTGGGGTGGAGGAATTCAGATGACGAAAGATGTTTTAGTATTCTTTGTGTGTCCCTATTCTCCGCTTATCCCAATTCTCAAACCTCAAATGTACAGCAGGTGTAGAAAAATTTACTTAAACTATAATTACTTATTTTCTCATAATGCTGAAAAGTAAGCTGGACAGCGTATAATTTCCAGTTTGATTGTTCTTGGGTTTGCAATTTTGCATACACTTACGCTGACAAAGGGTGAGATAATTGGACCCTCTTTTTTGACGATGTATTGGTTTTATTCTAAAAAACGAATGATTGACCACTTTTCCACTACAACATGTAGCAAAGTTGCATGTTTACTACTCATTTATGTATTGCTCATTGCGAATCGACATGGGTTTGCAAGTGGGCATTTGTATTCTAACTTGGATTTGGACTTGATCATTCGTAAATCGTAATTCACTGCGCATGTACATAATAATAATTTATTTTTATTAACTTTCATTTGAGCAGAGCACATGCAATGGAATTTTTCAGAGATTTTTTCAGTACATTTCAATTCCATTAAACACTTGATTAACTTGAACAAAACAGAATTGATCAAGCAAGAGTCCTGGTCGTGTTAATAACCATTAACATTTTTAAATTCCAATCCTAATGGCCATTTGCAAGTCCCTGGTCGCAACTCCTTCAATTAAGATGTAGAATACCCAAACAAAAAATCTTTAATTCTTAATTGGCTTGCGTCAGCTTTATAATCAAAAGATGTTAGATGTGGGACGAAACCTTTGCTCTTAAGCATAAGTGAGACTTAATCGATTCAAAATGTTTGGTGCCTGAAATTGAAAGTGCAAAAATGCCCTTCTAAACGTTATCCTAAGCAACTTACACCTCTCAATCTCACAAAGTTGGTTCATTGTAGGCAACTAATATAAAATAATTTGAACCCGTTTTTGCATTTATAATGTGTCAAAATGTTGGAGTCTGCTTTTAAAGTTTATTATGTATGCTGGTTCGGTAAGATCGTCAACATTTTTTGTTCTCATCTTGGTCAATAAAAATTGAAACCATGAAAAGTCAAGGCAGAATTAAAAATCATCAAATCGTTATTTTTGAACAAGAAGTTGAATTGGAGCCAACATGCCCCATAAATTGATTTAGTAGTTACCTAGAATGCATTCAACGGTGTCAGCAGAAGAATCATGCCCGTCACTACTACTCGTAGCGGCGCACGGCAAGAAGGCTGGACACGCAACGGTTTGTTCTTCATTAAGTTTCCAAGTTCCTAATCCTAACAGTGGCTGACTATGAACACCCATGTTATCGCAACAGTTTCAACAATATTTAAATATGAGCTAAGTTAAAAAAAATGAATAATGAATTCATATTCACAAAGCTGTGATAAAATAAAAAGTAAACCAAAATTCTTTATCGCCTCTGCTGCGTGATTAGTTGATGAATGCATGCGTACATATGTATGTTATGCACCTGTTCTCTCACTCACATTAGGTCATGCAAAACTATTCAGGCTCTTACCTGGTGTTTATCCTCGACGAGTCGCTTTGAGTTCTTTGCTGCAACTTGCAATCTAAACTCAGTAGCTCAGCGTTAATTAGAAAAGCTTGAAACTGGTCACACTATACTTGCACGTGCACACTGTAGACTAGACTAATTAACTGGAGTTGTAGCGCAAATTTATCCATCCAGCCAGACCAACATAATGTCCGAGAAACAACAAAATTAGAACAATCTCACTGACTGATGCACTTTCGAAAACAAAAAAGGTGGTATTTGGTTTATGTCTCCCTCACATGGTTAACGATTCACTTGGTTGTGGTCACATAATCTGCAGAAATTTCATAACTGTATTTTCAACAATCTGCGAACACGCACATTGATTGAACAAGTCAAGTTCGTTATGTTTTCGTTTGCACAATAATATTCATTTATACAGAATGGATATCGTTGCATTAGCGGAAATTTTTAAAAGGCTCAATCTACAAAAATGATAACTTTTTTTTATAATAAAGGCTGTTTATTTTAAAATGTTTGACAACGCACAAACTTCTCGCACTGACCACAGACTGACTGACCTGTTCAAATCTTCAGAAGTGTCACTTCATCATATTTTCATATAAACAAAACAAACATAAACATCCTTTACATATCTGTATTTATTTTACTTACGTTCTATTTATTCAACTTATTGTACTTACCCCTGTCATCCATTAATGTATTAAATAAAATGTGTCTGTCCAAAAAGATCAAATCCAAAAGAAAGAAACATAACGCATAATGTAGAATATACATATATAGACAGTTAAAATTATAGATGAAGTGTGAACACGCAGTTAACTACAATAATAAATGCGCCGGCAGTGAATAAGTGAGTGAGCTGTGTATTGTAATTGTGTGGCCTGGTTGCTTCCGTTTTTATATACTCTGGTGTGGGTAGACGAGAGACGCACAATGATAATGATAACACATTGTGAAATACAATCGTTATAATCGCAGTTGCTTCATTATTTCTACCACGATGTGACTTCTAGTTTTTAAGCGGTTTACATTACTGCATCCTTCCTTACAATGGTACTTACTATATGCATGCGTGCACCGAAATGAAAATAAAATCACATTTACAAGCTTCTATATATTAAAAATGAATCCCATGCTTCATCGCAGTCTGAATCACAAAACAAGAAATAATAACAATAATAATCCTATTATACTCTAGACAACATTGGGACAGAGCAGTGACAGCGAGGGAATTGATGGCAGACAAACTCCTTATTTAAAATATTTTGTTATTTTATTTGACAATATACGAGTACACAAAACAGTAATGAGTGCACACTAGGTACCTAAAATGATTTATCGGACTGTAAATTGTTATTGCTGTGCTTCACAAATTGTACCTTGAGGTTGAATAGTAGTCGCTAGTCACAAATCTGACAGAAAATAACGTCTTAAAAACGTGCCACAGACGATGCTTCATTAAGTTATGCAACTCCCTTACTCAGAATAGTCAGAATATAATTTTGTGTCATTCAAGACATAAAAACATATTATCACAACTTCTTCCGAGTTAATTCTTTTCAAAAAGTAATATCGATATATGAGCAGAGCAAAGATGTGTTCGGCTAAGAGGGTATCGTGTTACAAGCATTCAGTAAGCTAATCAACACTTATCGTTGTAAACTGTTGTAGCATCCTTTTGTATGTATTATTTGTAGATATTTCATCTTACTGCCAATCTCCAAATTATTTTTCAGTTTTGAAACATAAACAAAGCAAGGTATTTAGAAAGAGTCATGTTGTGACTTGTTACTTCATAATCACTTCAAAAAATTAACATTGAAAAAGTCAGTTTGTGTGCAAATATGTTTTCTGTGTCCAGATTTAGTGCTCATCTCTCCCGAGTCTTTATGATTTTCGTTTCTGTTCGCACAATGTGCACACAACATGGTCTACTCATTGCTAAAAAGAGAAATGAAAATATGTGAATTGCAATGTGCCATGCCATGCTTCTCTGACAATTTATACCTTACACGCTACATAAAAATTACCTACCCATTTGTACTACTGCACAAACCTACCGTTTAAAATTGTGAAGCAGATTTTTGCATGAATGCGTGTTAATGTTAATATCTGTACCAATCGGGTCATGTCTGTCTGGAAAACTCTGCTTTAAAATAGAAAACGTGGATGTTGTTAGTTAGGAAATC